>LR994600.1:0-64249 GCA_905187575.2 Celastrina argiolus | reverse complement strand
TATTTTATAATTACATATATGCATAGTGTTCGGTGTTATACTATTTTACTCGGTGTAGTGTAGGCCACGGTCGCGCGCGCGATGGCATCCCATCTACGCCGCACGGGACAGTTTGCGCTAAATGCATTGTGCTCAGTATTTTCTGCTTTCTCATTTTTACAATTAATGCAACATGCCTTTTTGCCTTCTTTCAAATCCTCACACTGAGATTGGTGGTGATCCCCGGAACAGTGGCCGCACTTCTCTCCGCTATTACTATTACAGTGCCGTCTCCCATGTCCGTACCCTAGACAGCGCGAGCACTGTATTAGGGGGGACTGGTCGACGACACGAATGCGCTGCATATCCACGTATAAGTGGCCGGCCTTTGTGAAGTACTGCCACAGCTCCGGCGACACAGTCAGCACCACATGCTCAGTTGAGTCATCTTTTCCCTTCTTCCTATATTTGACTGCCATTCTATCATCATCCCCGTCAAGTACAGGTTGCATGATGTGCTTATTTTGAGTCCGGATTGCATTGAGGATATCCTCATCGGTGTTCGATTTAAGCACACCATACAAGATTACTTGCGGGTCCTTATTTGCCATATTTTCAACTACTAATTTACTATTGCTGTTTTCTATCTTGCTTTTTATTTTGTCCCTGTCGCTTATATTACTAAATCCTATAATTACTTTCCTCCCTTTCCCCTTTCTAATCCTTTCTATTTTAATGCCTTCCTTTTTTGCTTCGATTATTTTGCCTACCTCATCTATTATCTCCGACCCTGACTTGACGTCCTCTTTATCCGTTACAGCTAAAGAGTGGAGGGTCTCGTACCTCGGTTCCAGCGTTGGGATCTTAACCCCACCGCCGGTGACCACACTCGCGTATGAAAGAGAATGTGGTTCTGCCGCAGCCCTAACCCCCCCCCACTCTTCAACTGTCTTTTCTACATTTCTCTTCGTCTCCATAATCACATCTTTACTTATTTGTTCTAAATGGTCTTTCACTCCAGTTTCTGCTTGGTAACATTCATTCGCTATTTGCATGTTCATTTCACTAAATTTTTTATTCATTTCGTCATTCAATGCATCAATTTTACTATTCATTTCCTGCTTCATTTCTTTAAACATCTCCATTATATCATTCTTACATCCGCAATCCACATTCACTTTGGCATTACTTTCCATTACTGTACTATTTCTCTTTTCATTCATACTTTTCCTACTCATAGCTGCTATTTTTCCAATTTTATCTGTTATCTTTCCTATTTTATCTGTTAACCCAGCCTTTATTTCCCCTTTTAGGTTTCTTGACTGGTTTATCAGATCCATACTCTGCCTAGTTAACTTTGCTGTCTCCGCCAAGACGGTAAATATGTCCACAGTGGACCCAGATTGTACTGGATCCACTGTAGACATACCCAGGTCTCTGTCCGGAGTACTTCCTCTACTGCTAATGCTACTGAATGTTGAATTGCCAACCGGCTCTAATTTTTTACGGGGTATGTTTTTTGCTATGTCTTTAAAATTGGGGGTATGTATCATTGCCATTTTGGCTTAAAAGGATGTAGTCGTTATTTAAAATATCTGTCAATAATAGGGGGAATGTGTCAAAACTATTTATACTATCTATAATTATGTATATCTAAAAACTTGTATATAGTAAAATTTTGTGTATTAAAAATTTGGGTTTATACTAAAAACTTCTCTCAATAGGGAGACAATGGTCAGGTAAAGTAGGTGTCAATAATAGTATCTAAGTCTTGTATATAATTAAATATTTGTCTATAAAAAACTACCGTTAATATTGTCCAATAATATTATAAGATTTGCCCTCAATAGAGAGGCACTGGTCAGTTAAAATATTGCTTCAATAAAAGCCTTTTTGTCCTCTAGTATAATCCCTTAACTAACTAGCAGTTGCCCTAATAAGGGACAGACTGGTCAATGTATATACTAACTAGATTTAAAACTTATGTCTAACAACCACGCCAAAAATGACGCAGTTGGTCCTAGTGCTAGTGACTAATAGTTCGGCTTTCCGCCTCGTTTTAATGTTCTAATATTAGTTCAAGTAACCCACCCCAATCTAAAGTGTTATTTAAGTATTTAGTTTTAATTTTAATATTTAATGAAGTTCCTTTCTGTTTTTAATAGCAATCACACTCGCGAGTTTTCGATTTATTTTACGATTTAATTTTGTATTTTTACTTATATCTTTGTTATGTGAATGAAAAGATGCCGAAAAAGTAGTGTATATTACGTGTTATTAAATTTCCTAACGTTTTTTACTAATTTCCGATCCTATATTAATCTATTTTAAGAAATAATCCTATGGTTTTGAATTTAATAAAGCGCCTGTTGAAATTTAAAAGCAACACCAGCCAGCCGCTCGGTGTCCTCGGCCTATCTCCAAGTCGATCTTGGGGGCGTGTCGGGGGCGTGTCAGGGCTGCGTCGTGTTTGAAATTTAATATTTCTAATAAATGAGCTGTATTATTACCTGATGGGATTTAGTGTTTTATTATGAACTGTATATGTGTTTTATTTAAATGTTGTTTATTATTATTATTTACCCGTATTTAAGTTATTTTGCCTACTAAAAAGTTTTAATATCTATTTATTTAATGTTATTGTTTATTGAATTCTAATAATTTTACTATTAATTTTATTTGCTATTTATTTATTTATTTATTTATTCTATATTTATGTTTTATTTGTTATTTACTTAGGTTTTATGTTACTAGAATTATTTAATTTTTTACTATTTATATACTCTAATTTATATATTATTAATGTTTATTCACGTTATTACTATTTAATTACAATGGTGTTAATGAATTTATATTATTTTCTTATTTAAGTATTTTAGTTAAAATTTAATATTATTAATTTAAAAACTATGTCATTTGCAGCCCTGAAATCGCTTCGGCGTTGACCTACTTTTGTGTTCCAAGGGGGCGTGTCGTGGGCGGGTTGTTTACTCCGAGTGTCTTATCTTAGATCGCGGCCTTATTCTGGTTCGGGACTTCGGTTTTCTATTTTATTATTACGTAATATTTGTATGTATTGGGTGTTTTTTAGCCTGACGTTAATTTGTATTATCTATTTATTTATAATGGATTAAAGTTAAATATAGATATTATGGTTATTTTACACGTTTTAAATTGTTTAACGAAATTTAATAGCTATTTTTATTATTTTAATATGAAATTTGTATTTTTATGTATTTAGTTTGTTTATGTGTATGTTTATTAGTTATAATCCGATTTTTAATAATTTTAATTCCGATAGTTAATTTAAATTTTTAAAAGCGATATCGATTTTTGCGATATGGGCCTCCAACATGAATACGGACGCGGGGCGTGGCCTATCTGGTGTTATGATAGTGTCGAGTTTCTTGAACACGAATGACACGTTTTAGGGGCGGGGCCTATTAGATGTTGTGATCGCGTTGGCTGTATTTCAATTATGGGCGGGGCGTTGTGCTAGGACTATACTAGGGCTGTATAGGGATGTACTATGGTATTATTTTCTATCGTATCTATCGATAAATGGAATGAAACTTTTAAGTTTTAATTAGTATTTTAGGCTTAATTTAGTATGTAGTGTATGTTTGATCTGAATTACGTCCGAAACTAATTTGTTCTGTTATTTAAATTATGATATATGTTTTATATTTAGGGATTTTATTATTCTATTTTTATATTATTTTACTATGTTTTACTATATATTTACTATTATTTATTTATTTTAGTTTTTCTATTAATGAATTATATGAATTTTATGTATTTATGATTTAACCAAGGCGGTTTTTTAATTAAAGTTTAATTTTTTGAATTACTTTTAAAAGGGGGGACCGGTATTTACTTTTATTAAGTTGTTATATCGTTTTTTACTACTATTATAACCAAGTTAAAATGTATTGTCTACAAAATATTAATTTTATATTGTCGATAAAAATTTTACTTTCCCAACACTAGTTTACGTTACTCCGCCTATTTCGTGACGTCACCTAAAAAGTTTGTTTTTTGCTTGTAATTCCTTAACTGTTTGAGTTTTATTCCTGAGATTTCTGGGGTGGGTTCCTTCCGGTTTAATCCTTGCTGTGGTCTACCTGAAATTTCTCCTAAACCTATGTCACAAAAGTTATACACAAATTTCAGATTTATGGGGCGTTCCCGGTGGGCGTTCCCGTCGCTTTTGCTGTCACGAACAAATACACTTTTATAAATTAAAAACCTTAATTCTAGCTTATCTATTAACTTTTTTGGTGTGGGCTTTTTTGTACTTTATAGCTTGTCTAATCTACTTTTATGTTCTAATTTTCTTCTATTTTTAACTATTAAACTTTTCTAATTATTTACAATTTACTACTTGTGTGTCTATTTTTCTAAAACTATTTTGCTTATTTTATCTACTTAACTAATTTTTTTTTTTTTTTTTTTTTTTTTTTTTTTTTTTTTTTTTTTTTTTTTTTTTCTATGTTTCCAGATGCTGCCGCTGACCCGTAGTGGTGGCCCGATGGTCTCCAGCGAATCCGGACTTCCTAGGATGAAGTCCAGATTTTTTCGTTTTTATTTATTTTCTCCGGAACCCTTCACCGGATCAGCTCCAAATTTTTTGCCTGGTAACTCCTCGTCACTGCCCACACTATACACTAATAAAATCAGTATGTCATCGATCTTGTTTAAGAGTTATTGAATTTTGAAAATTTTTGAATTTTTAATATGTCTATATCTTCGAAACTATATGTCCAAGTTTATAGGTTAGGTTAGGTTAGGTTAGGTTAGGTTAGGTTAGGTTAGGTTAGGTTAGGTTAGGTTAGGTTAGGTTAGGTTAGGTTAGGTTAGGTTAGGTTAGGTTAGGTTAGGTTGGGGGCGAAGCCGGTCCCTCCTCGTGGTGTCCCTGGGCAACGTCTGAGTGCCCCACGTCGTGTCCTTTGCGGGGTGAGGCATTCAGACGGCTGAACGCCGGTTCTTTCCTTCTTTCTACTCTGTCTTTCAACTCCTATTTAATTAGCACTCTTCTTTTGCGTCGTTTTTTTTTTTTTTTTTTTTCACTCTGTCTTCAACACCTTTATTTCTTCTCCGACTATCTTTCCGTTTTTGTTAACTCTTGGTGATAGGTGAGCTCACACCTGAAAAAAGAGACCGCGACCCGGGGTGTCGGAGTTAGTATGGTGTATGAAAATGGCAAATTTTAAAAATACATTACCTCAGGAGGGTACCTTCACAGGAGAATCCCTCGGCGGACCGTCAGGTCCGTCCAGCCCCACGTATTCTGAGGGGGGCAAAACTTTGCTTACTAATACGATGATCTCCGGGGACTTTAATGTCCCCAAAACCGACGAATTTACGCACGAAATACGGATTCCGATTGTGCAGCTGGAACGGATGA
Organism: Celastrina argiolus; assembly: GCA_905187575.2. NCBI lineage: Eukaryota > Metazoa > Arthropoda > Insecta > Lepidoptera > Lycaenidae > Celastrina > Celastrina argiolus. The sequence continues at coordinate 58,863 of LR994600.1, read as the reverse complement.
CGGACTCAGATTGCTCTTTGAGAACGGCGTCGAGCTCTCGCGCATCTTCGCGCGGTCGAGCGGGTAGTGTGTCGGGCAAGCGGAGACTTTCTTGCTCTGATTCTGGCTCGGAAGATGGAGGCTTAGACCGCTCGGTGCGGTCAAACGTACGACGGTCAAAAAAAACCCCAGCCAAGCGGGGTAGAGGGCGCCCCCCAACACCAGGGGACTATGTTGGAATAGCGGCAGCCAAGAGAGAGCTGCTGAACCTGGAGCGGGAGGATCTACAGCTCCAGGCGGAAAAAGAGGTCGCTGCGGCTCTTAAAAGAGCGCTGCGGCGAGACGAAGAAGCGGCCAAAAAACTGGCTGAACGCGTGACTCTCGACGGGCTTCCGGCCGCCACCAAACTCAAAACGGTTGGCGAGCAAGGCTTGGAGCTCATCAAGATGGTCCGCATGAAAAGTGGAAACCTAAAGGGCACGTTTTCTAAGGCCCTTAAAGAAGGAGAGGCAAAGGTTGAGGAGTCGGTTCGCGGCCTCGCCTCGCTCAAGGAAGATACGCTCAGGCTTGAGGCCGAGAATATACAACTTCGGGAGGAAATAGTGCTGTTGCGGGAAAAGGCGAATAGGGTGCAGGAGGTGCCATCGATACCGCCACCCCAATCAAGCGCTTCTGTAGATCATGAGATCATGGCACATGAAGTGATAACCGTTGCAGGACTGAGGGCCATGTTTGAGGAACTCTCTCATTCAATTATGGAGAGGACCTCAAATATGATCAACGCCCGCATCGGCGTGATAGAAGATCGCCTGCTACCAGCCAAGCGACTCCGACCGCCGCTGGCTGCAGATAATAAAAACAGAGATGTCGAAACTCACCTGACTGAAGATTGGCCCGCTCCTTCACAGGCGGGGCCCTCTAGTAGAACGGCGACTTCGGCTCTGGCAGTGACAAAGAAGCCAGCAGCTCCTCCAACTCCGGCGGTAGCTGCATCTGAAACAGAAAAGAAGGGTAGCGGAAAGAAAGGAAGGAAGAAGAAAGACAACGCGCAAGCAAATGAAAAGCCGGCAGAACAACAGTCGGCTCCAACAGTAGCTGCTGTTCCGGGCCCCTCATCAGAACGTGAGGGCTGGAGCACAGTAGTGAAGAAAAAGGGAAAGAGGAAGAATGTACCGGATGCGACAAACTCGGAAAAGACACACCTGGACAAGACAAAGGCGCGGCCGACCAAGAGAAAACCGAGAAGAAAGAGAAATGCAGCTCCTGCTACGGCTGCAGTGATCATTACACTGCAGCACGAAGCAGTCGAGCGCGGTACCACCTACAAGGACGTCATCTGCAAGGCCCGACAAGAAATTAACTTGGCGGACCTAGGCTTGTCGGAGGGCGTTCGAGTCAGGCAGGCTGCAACTGGGGCTCGAATCATGGAGCTTCCCACCAGCGCTACAAGTGAGATGGCTGACCGTCTTGCTGAGAAACTGCGAGGAGTTCTGGCCGGTGCCGCTAGAGTAGCTAGGCCAGTCAGATGTGGGGATATACGTGTCACTGGTTTAGACGACACTGTGACTAAGGAGGACGTTTTGGCGGCGGTCATGACGAAGACTGGCTGCTCTCCGGAGCATGTGAAGGGAGGTGAAATCCGAGAGGGCCCCGGCGGAATTGGGACTATGTGGGTGCAGTGCCCTGTGGCTGCCACTAACATCTTGGTTGCTGCGGGTCGTCTGCTGGTCGGCTGGAGCTCAGCGCGAGTTCAGCCTCTGGAGCCTCGCGTGATGAAATGTTACCGCTGCCTCGAAGTCGGTCATACGGGGCGGCGGTGCAAGTCGGACGTGGATAGGAGCGGTTTGTGCTTCCGGTGTGGGCAGGAGGGACACAAATCGTCCTTTTGTACGGCCAAGCCCAATTGTGCTGTGTGTTCGGCGGCAGGACGGAACTCCAGCCACACAGTCGGCGGAAAAGGTTGTGCCCCCCCAAAGAGGGGCAGAAACAGACGAGCTAAGTCTCGAGCGGCGGGTCGGCCACAAGGTCAACAGGTAGAAGCAATGGAGACCAACAATGGATAGACGCCCATCTCAATTTCTACAGGCGAATCTGAACCACTGCGCTGCCGCCCAGGACTTGTTCTTCCAGGCGTTGGTTCAGTGGCAGATAGATTGTGCGATAGTGTCAGAGCCATATTATGTTCCAGCCCGCAACACCTGGGTTGGAGACCTGCTCGGCACTGTAGCTATTTATAGTTGTGACACAGGCCCACCGCTTCTACTGCGGGAGAGAGGCCAGGGATTTGTGGCGGCTGATTGGGGGGAGTACACAGTCTTTGGGGTGTACTTCTCTCCCAATAAGACCTTCGCCGAATTCGAGGATTTCCTGGGTGAGCTGCAGGCGGCAGCTTTAAGAGCGGCCCCAAGGCCCGTTCTTGTCGCCGGCGATTTTAACGCCAAGCACTTAGCCTGGGGCTCGCGTGTGACCGACATTCGGGGCGATGCCGTGCTGGAGTGGGCCCTCATGACCGGTCTCTCGATTTTAAACCGCGGGAACGCACCTACATGCGTTCGGCCGCAGGGGAGCTCGATTGTTGATCTCTCCTTCGCCAGTCCCGCGGTTGGAGAGCTGGTACAGGACTGGAGGGTGGAGGAGGTAGAGACACTGTCGGATCACCAGTACATTCGGTTCAGTGTCTCCCCCTCGAGGGTAACTCAGGCGGTCCCGCGATCTTCGACGAGTGCTCCAGAATTCCCGCGCTGGGCACTCACGAGGATGGATAAGGAGGCGCTCGATGAGGCGGTGGAAGTAGAAGCCTGGACTCCAAGGCCCACAGCACCAGTAGCTGTTAATGAAGAGGCGCTCTGGTTTAGGGAGGCTCTCACTAGGGTTTGCGACGCTTCTATGCCTCGCGTTAAAAGACGCCCCTCTAAGCGGCAGGTGTACTGGTGGTCGGAGGTGATCGCGGAGCTCCGGCACCAGTGCGTCAGAGCACGCAGGCCATTCCAACGGCAGCGGGCGCGAAGAGTCCGAAACGAAACCCTGGAGAGACAGCTCGGGGAGGAATATAAGGCGGCGAAGAACGCGCTGCGTGTGGCGATCATGCTTGCCAAAGATACTGCCAGGGAGGAAATGCTGGAGGACTTAAATCGGGACCCTTGGGGTCGCCCGTATCGCGTAGTGCGGAACAAGATCGGCCGCGGTCCTCCAGCATTGGAGACACTGCCTTCAGAACAGCTGCCACGGATTGTGTCGGCGCTGTTCCCGTCGTCGGAGGATTCGGAGCCGCTCGAGGAAATTGGACCGTTATCCGTTGAGGAGGTGCCTCCTGTCACGGATGGAGAGATCGATGCAGCCATCTCCAGGCTAAGCGAACGAAAGACTGCACCGGGCCCGGACGGAATTCCCGGCCGAGTCTGGGTAAAGTCCATGGGGCCACTCAAAGACAGGTTGCGGGACCTGTTCAGTGAGTGTCTCGCGCAAGCTGAGTTCCCTGAGTGCTGGAAGGAGGGAAGATTGGTTCTGCTGAGGAAAGACGGCCGGCCTGCTGACTCGCCTTCGGCCTATAGGCCAATCGTCTTGCTGGACGAAGCCGGGAAGCTGCTGGAGAGGGTGATCGCATCAAGGGTCACAAACCATCTGGAGGGAGAGGGGCCTAACCTATCCGAGGCGCAGTACGGGTTCCGCGCGCAGCGCTCGACCATTGATGCGATCCTCCAGGTGAAGCAGTTCACGGAAGAACAGACGGAACGTGGTGGAGTAGTGTTGGCGGTGTCGTTCGACATCGCCAATGCTTTTAATACCCTGCCCTTCAGGGCCATCGAGGAGGGTCTCCGCCATCATGAGGTGCCTTGGTATCTGTGTAGGACCATCGGCGGGTATCTCAGGAGTCGAAAAATAATATGTGTCGGGCGTAACGGCGTCGTCCTACGAATTGTGACTCAGTGCGGTGTTCCACAGGGGTCTGTCCTCGGTCCGCTCCTGTGGAACATCGGATTCGACCGCGTTCTGCGTGTGGCGCTTCTCCGGGGGCTACGCGTAATTTGTTACGCAGACGACACATTACTTCTAGCCCGCGGAGAAACTTTCGAGGAAGCCATTCGTTTGGCAAGAGTCGGCGCGTCGCAGGTTGTGGCGCGTATTGAGAGTCAAGGGGTACGCGTCGCGCTGGAGAAAACGGAGGCCATATTCTGTTATGGACCCCGGAAACGCCCCCCTTCTGGGGCGTCCCTCTCAATCGGAGGTGTGAACGTACCAATCGGCTCGGAAATGAAGTATCTGGGTCTGGTCCTGGACTCCAGATGGACATTCGCCGCTCATTTCCGCCGATTGGTACCGAGACTGAAGAAGACGGCCGTGGCCCTCGGGCGCCTCCTGCCCAACATCGGAGGCCCGGGGTCCACGTGTAGGAGGCTCTATACGGGGGTCCTCCAATCCATGGCCCTCTATGGAGCCCCAGTCTGGGCGGACAGTCTGAGCGCCGCGAATAGAGCGCTCCTGAAAGGCCCGCAGCGCACAATGGCGCTGCGGATGATAAGAGGTTACCGCACGATAGCCGGCGATGCAGCGTTGGCGCTGGCGGGGTCCCCTCCGTGGGACCTGGAGGCTCGGGTACTATCCGAGGTATATCACCGCACTGCTGAGGTGAAAGAGAGGGGAGAACGGGTGCCACCAGACCAGGCATCCCGATGGCGCCGCCAGGCGCGAATTATTATCGTGCGCACCTGGCAGGACCGCATGGCGTCTCCAACGGCTGGCCGCAATATCGTGGCAGCCATACGGCCCATTCTGCAACAGTGGCTGCAGCACTGCAGAGGCGCCCTCACTTTCCGGGTGGTGCAGATGCTGACAGGGCATGGGTGTTTCGGGCACTATCTGCACCACACGGCAAGGAGAGAGCTTACGCCCCAGTGCCACCACTGCCCGGACCCAGATGACACGGCGCAGCATACGCTCCTGACCTGCCCCGCTTGGGCGGCCCAGCGAGTGGAGCTATGCGCCGTCATAGGATTAGACCTCACCCTCCCGGCCATATTAACAGCCATGGTCCGGTCGAGGGAGGCTTGGGAAGCCGTCGTCGCCTTCTGCGAGACCGTAATATCGCAGAAGGAGACGGCCGAAAGGGAACGTGAGGCGGACGAAGCCGCTGCTCCCATGAGAAGGAGGCGTGGAGGGCGCAGGCGCGCACAACACGAGCGCCAACTCCCGCCTTAGAGGGTCTCGGGCGACGGACTGGGGAGTTCGTCGCCCATTGCACGAGCCCGACCGGTCGTAGAGCGTCCGGTGCCTCGGACTGCTCTCCCGGTGTCAGCGACCTCCGATAGTCGCGAGCAGGATCTGCGTTGCGGCAGGTTACCGCTAACTGGGCCGCTGCAGTTATCGCCACAGGCGGGTCCGGCGGCCCAGCAACAAGCGGAGGAGGAGGCACCGATGGGTTTTAGTGCGGTAACCCCGGGTGCGCTCCTCACCGCGTCACCCGGGCGAGTCCCACATATCCCGGTGGCTACTCCCCTCACGCCGCCGGGAATTCATAAAGAATTTCCCATCGTTAAAAAAAAAAAAAAAAAAAAGGTTAGGTTAGGTTAGGTTAGGTTAGGTTAGGTTAGGTTAGGTTAGGTTAGGTTAGGTTAGGTTAGGTTAGGTTAGGTTAGGTTAGGTTAGGTTAGGTTAGGTTAGGTTAGGTTAGGTTAGGTTAGGTTTTTTTTTTTTTTTTTTTTTTTTTTTTTTTTTTTTTTTTTTTTTTTTTTTTGCGCCGCTTCCCTGATATATATTCGAGGGGTTTCTTTTCTTTTTTGTTTTAGTATAATTTTTTATTTTGCTTTGCTACCAACATCGTCAACCTCCATTCTTACATCTCTTACAATACAATTACTCAACTTTCTAAATTTCTACATTACAACATTCCAATAGTCCTATTCTTTATTTCTATTATTAACGTGCCTTACTATGTCTATACAAAATTGCAACAATTTCTCTCTCTTACTCCTGTCTTTACAAATTTCTTTCACAGTATCTTTTCTTATGGTAGTGTCCAATTCATGCTCCAAGTCAAATCTCTTAGAGTCATAAATTGGACACTCCACCAACAGGTGAGGTATGTCCTCGTTCTTGGCGGGGTCACATGCGCACGATGGGCTCTCTTTACATTTGAACCTGTATAGGTAGCTAGAGAGCCCACCGTGCCCAGTGAGCGCCTGCGTCAGTTCCCTGCTGGGGGCAACTTTCTTAACCAGCTTATGTGCCGCGAATACGTCCTCCATAAAAAGTTTCGTTATCGCTGCGGTTTCGCCCTCCCGGTATCTCCGATCCCACTCGCGAAGAGTGTCCTGGCGGATCTCTCTCTTCGCGAATGATACCGGACACAGGTCGAAGTGTGGCTTGGTCTTCATTTTTGTCGCTGCGTCCTTGGCCAGCTGGTCGGCCCTCTCATTTCCTACCAGCCCGACGTGTGCCCTGACCCAGAAGAGTAAAATTTCTCGATTCTGGCTCAACGCACACGCCATACTGTTTTTGGTTTCGAGAGCCAGCCTGTTCGTGGTACCAGCGCCGCACACGGTCTCGATTGCCGCCCTCGAGTCACTGTATATGCCGATTCTTCGGTCCGGTAGTTCGAGGGCGATTTTCGTTGCCCTGTTCAGCGCTAGTAGCTCTGCCTGGTACACTGTACAGTGGTCAGCAAGCTTGAGCTTATGGTGTCGCATCTCCATGCCGTCCTTCCAGACGGTCACGGCAGCGCCCACCTTACCCTCAAGCTTGCTGCCATCGGTGTATATTTTAACGTCTGCATCAGTTGCGTCTACTTGTTCTTGGTCTACCAGGCAGGTGTATTTATGTGTGGTGTTGGTGCATGGGTGTGGCGTGTTTATGTATTGTTCCACCATCTCGATCTCCAAGTCCCGGAAACCGCTCTCCACTGTGCCCTTACGGGCTAGGTAGAGCCGCGCTGCTTCCTGAACTCGGAGGTCGAGTGGTAGAATGCCGGTTATTGCTAAGGCCGAGTGCAACGAAACGGTTCTGTACGCATAGCAGATTTTTTGTGCAAATCCCCGTTGTATTGCGTTCAACTGCTTCCTTGCACTCAGCTTTTTTGCCGAGTCTGCCCACGCACAGGCCGCATATGTGACAATCGGCTCTACGGCCGCTGTGTAGATTAGGCGTGATACGTTGGCCTTCAACCCCCAACTGACTCTGGCCGCTCGCGAGAGCTGTGAGTGTATCTCTACAGCTCTGCGGCAGACATTGTCTATGTGGGGATTGAAGGTCAACTTATCGTCTATGGTTAAACCTAGCAATTTTATGCTGCGGGCCATCTCTATGGGCACTCCTCCCATACTCAATCTCGGGGTGTCGTACTTGAGTCTGCGAGTGATTACCATGGCTTGCGTCTTGTGTGGGGCGAATTTCAGTTTGTTGTCCGCCCCCCACACGTGCGTATAGTCTAGGGCATCCCTCGCAGCCCCATTTATGGCCTCCGTTGTTGTCCCTGAGAAAAGGAGCACTATGTCATCGGCAAAAGCCTGTACATAGTGTCCCTTTTCCACTAGGTTTTTGAGCAGTGGGTCGATCAGCAGGTTCCACAGAGTGGGCCCACCGATCGATCCCTGCACACATCCCTTATTTGTTTCCCTAGCACACTCCTCTCCGGCGTACCTCACCACCACTTTCCTGCTGGACATATAATCGTCCATTGTTTTCCTGATGTTGATCGGGCACTTCTCCTCCGCCAGTCTCACTCTTATCTTTGGCCACCATGCACTGTCGAAAGCCCCCTCGATATCTAATGACACCATCACAATTATCATTTTGTCCTTTAGTTTTTCTTTTATCTGGTGCATTAGCTCGAAGAGGGCGTCCTCAGTGCTGCGTTGTGGGGTGAATCCATATTGGCGGGTACTCATTCTCGGTACTAGATACCACCTGAGCCTCCTCACCAGCATCTTTTCGAACAGCTTCCCCATCACCGGGAGGAGACCTATTGGTCTGTACGATTTTGGTGCTGCGTAGTCCTCCTTATTTGGTTTACGCAGCACCACAACCGTAGCTACCTTCCAGGTGACTGGGAAGCATCCGAGTTCGAGGCATTTGTTGAAGAGGGTCAGGTGGTACCTAGAGTCTGCATAAATGAGTCGCTTTACGATATCCGAAGTGAGTCCGTCGCCCCCTGGGGCTTTCTTTGGGTTGAAGCTGTCCATGGCAATTTTCATTTCGGTCTCCGTGAACGGGGGATCATGATACTCATCATCATGTCCCCGATTCACGAGATCTGCGGCCAGTCTTATGGTTCTGTGGAGCTCCGTATCTTCTTTCGGATCGTCCCAGGGGTAGAACACTGCCGCCAGTTCCTCTACTGACTCTTTGGCATTAAGAGTCCTCCCTCCTTTTACTAGCAGCATGTCCTCGTGTCTTTTCCCTGTTTTCCTTAATATTCTATAAATCCCATCCCATACTGTCTCCTTGTCCTGCTTTCCACAAAAGTCCTTCCAGCTCCTTATCTGTTCCTTTTTCGCTCTTTGTTCATATTCTTCTTTTTGTTTCAGGTATTCACCCACCACGTACTCCCGTCTCTCCGGTGCTGCCCAACGGATTCTTCTGCGTAAGGTTCTAGTTCTTCTTTTCATTTCTTCCAGGTCTCCATTCCACCAGGGGGGCTTCTTATTGCTGAACTTCATTTTCTTTTTAGGGAGGGTGTCTTCACACGCTTTTCTCATAGTGGCATCGTATTCTCCTATGGTATGTTCTAGATCCTGTTTACTGTTTATATTTCTAATTGTATCTATTGTTATATTGTTTTCTATTTTTAATTGTTCCATTTTCTCTAAGAAAGTGGACCAATTAGCCTTTTTTGTATTATATTTCCTAGTTGTACTATTTTTAATTTCCTTTATTTTATGTTTTCCCATAGAGAATACGATGGCATTATGATCTGAGCTAACTAGTTCTTCGACTACCTCCCAATCCTTCACTATGCTCTGGAGGTCTGGTGAACATGCCGTAACGTCGATGACGCTGCTGCATTCCTTTCCTCCCCTTACCGTATAAAAAGTAGGTTTCCTTCCAGTGTTCATAACCACCAGACCCCACTGGTTTAGCAAGCCCATTATTACATCACCCCTGGGTTCACTTTCCCGGCTTCCCCACCAGATACTCTTCGCGTTTGCATCACCCCCCATGATTACACATTCCGGCCCAAGGTCTTCCACTATCTTGTCGATCCGGCCCAGGTGTTCACTCACGTCTTGGTCGGGTTCGAGGTAGAATGACACAGCTGTTATTGCGATGTCTCCCAGTCTGATCCGGGCGGTGGCTATATTTTCCCAGGTGTGTTTGGCTACAATAGCAGCCTCGATATTAGGATCGAAGACAGCTATTGCAGCTTTTACCTTAGCCACGCCCGTCTCAGACTGGAAGATTCGCACCCCACTAGTGTCCTTCATCCTCTTCCCCGCCCCCGTGTATGGCTCCTGGAGCAGAGCGAACGAGAACTGGTTTGCCATCATCATTAGTTCGTCAGTGGCCAGCTTCTTACGTTGTAGGTTGGCCTGGACCACTCTGCACAGCTTTCTTGGGGGGTTTTCTATGCTAGTTGTTGCGTCATGGGTGCCCTTAGCAGTACGCAACCGCCGATCTGGCGATTGCGTCCCACTTTTGCCTTACTGTGCAGCAATCGCTAAAGGCATTGTGCTCCACGTCTGGTGATTTTGCCCGGACGCAATTAACGCACCTGGGGGGTGCCTGCTCCGCTAGTTTCTCGCAATTCGTTCTCTGGTGCGGGCCCCCGCAGTGGCTGCATATCTCTATTGACTCGCGGCACAGTCGTTTCGTATGGCCATAGCCCAGACATCCAGAGCATTGCACCAGAGGTGACTGGTCCGCCACTGCAACCCTCTGGATGTCAATATATACTGAGCCACATTCCGTCATTCGCTTCCATATCTGGGGGGAGACCCGCATAACCACGTGGTGGGTGTGCGGATTTCTCGCCCTCTTCTTGTATTTTATCTCCATCATCCCCTCTTCCAAGTCCTGCAGAATGTGCGCGTTCTGTCTCTTTAGAGCTTTAATAATGTCCTCGTCTGAGTTTATCTTGAGCACATTCTGTAGGACTACCAGAGGATCTTTATTTCTGATCTCTTCCACCCGCAGCTTTCCATCTTTTTCTATTCTTTCTCTAATCTTTCCTATTTCTTCCTTATCCTTACATCCTATAATAACTTTCCTGTCTTTTGCTTTTCTCATTTTGTCTATCCTGACTCCTCCTTCTTTTGCCTTTACTATCGACCTTATGTTTTCTATTACATCATCTGATGTTTTATTTTGGTCACTGGAGGCGACAGCCACAGAGTGTATGGTCTCGGAAACTCCTGCCCGTGATGTCGGTTTCCCGGCTACCACTGTGGCATACGTCGCCGATTCCACCTTTGCTGCTGTCTCCTCCAGTGCCTTCTTTAATACTTCCATACTATTTTTGTTCTCAATTAATAATCTATTATTTTCTTCCAGCTTTTTCATTAGGTCCTGGTTTCTTTCATCGGTTCCTGTTGTTGCGGTGGGGTTCTCCTGTGGCATTGGGAGTGGAGGGGGGGAGGGATGTATAGGGTCCCTTCCCCTTTCCTCACTGTGTGCCTTCTTCAGCAAGGTAAGTTCGTTTTCCGAGAGCTTTACCAGTTCTTGGAGCCTCTTTAGCGCTTCCAATACTCCATCCTTTATATCGCCTTTCAGGTTTCTGGAGCTCGCTATATGTTGTCGAGCGCTTCTTATACAGGACATCATCTCTTGCGTTCGTGTCTTATGTGTTCCCGGGGGACTGTTTGGTATATGTAGTGTAATTCCTTTCAAAAGTTTCTTCTTCCGAGCCAGCTGTTCGTGTTCCTGCTTCTGTTCACTCCCGGAGGGAGCAGTCGTTAGGGCGGGCGGAGCACTGCAGGATATTTCTGTGACCTCTGTGGTCTCCGTTATATGTTCGTCCATGCTGGTATTTGGACGTGGTGAGATGGTAAATGTGTTTTCGGTACTTTTACGAGGGGTGTGAAACATTTTATTACAAAACTATGAGGCTTATTGTATAAAGTTATTTTTAGTTTGTATATATATGTTGTAAATGTAAATATAACTGTAACTATAAATTATTACTTGTAGATCATAGATTTTAAAGGCCGTAGATAGCAGCTATATTGTAATTTGTATACTGTAATTGTAATTATATAGTATTACTTGTAAATTGTAACCTGTAAAATACAGGAAGCAAATATAAAAATGTAAAATGCTAATAGAAAATTGTGTAAATTAAATCTGTTGTAAATAAGGTAAGTAAACATAAAAAGTGTAAAAAGCTAATTAAAATTGTAAATTAAAGTAATATAATTGATGTCTGTAGTAATTTAGGATATTTATAGACTGTTTCTGTAGGAGCCGTTCCAGGATCCGTCCCAGTCCTTTCGTATTCTTTTTGTAAGAAAACAAAATACTTCAGAACCGATGCCAGAACAGGGTCCCAGTACCAATCCTGTACTCCCAACGCTACTACTTGTGGTGTGGTTTGTGTGTGTGGTGTTGTTAGTGTACTGATGTGGTGGTGTGTGGTCAAGGTCGCAGCAATGCTATGTTAGTCGATATTCTTAATTTGTTATTGTATTTCACAGGAAGGACGTATTCCGGTCACTAATGGAGTGCCTGTTGGTTTAAAATAGCAGCAAATATGCAGCGCTTATATTATCAGTTACGTTAAAAATAACGCAGCTGGTCTTAAACAAGTATCTTATATGCTATATAGGTGTTCCAATAGGATGTATAAATAAAATGTAAAATGCTATACAAGTATCCCAATAGGGGTTTACTAGTCTTATATACCTATAGTCTATTATATATAATTCGGGTTGGTAACCTCGTTTATTTTACACTTCAATAAGCGTCTCAAGTAATACACTTTTATGTAGTCAATTGCTCTTAAAGACGCAAACTGGTTTTGTATCTACTATCTAATCATATACTTATAAAAGTTTTGTCAAGTGTACAGTAGTCCTTATAGTTTAGCTTAAAATTATCTTACAACTAGCAACTGCGCCAAAAATGACGCAGCTGGTCTTACAACTAAACGTGTGTATATTTGTCAAATTATATCTAACAATAAACAATTATCTCACATAAGAATATCTTGTCCCACTTTTATTCTGGTTTCTAAAACCTCGTTTTATCTAATCTAAAGGAATCCCTTCCGGAACCCCACTCCAAAAATGTATTTTATATTTATTTATGAGACTAGTTCTATATTAATATAAGCTTAAGTTATCAAAAAGTATTTAGTTATTTTAGGTTTATTTATTACGTTCCTGTCAATATTTATTAGCAATTAAGCTCTTGCGTCTTTAGTTAGTTTTGTGGTTTGAGTTTACGTTTTTTACTCGTGACTTTGTTTTTAAGATATTTGAGAACCGAAAAAGTAATTTATATTGTGTATTATAAAATATCCTAACGTTTTTTATTAGTTTCCAATGCTATAAAGATCTATTTTCAGAAAAAACCCTACACTTTTAATTATAATATTGCGCCTGTTGAAACTCAAAAGCAACACGCCAGCCGCTCGATGTCCTCGGCTTATCTCCAAGTGCGATCTTGGGGGCGTGTCGGGGGCGTGTCAGGGCTGCGTCGTGTTTGTAATTTAATATTTCTAACAAATGAACTTTACTATTACCTGATGGGATTGAGTGTTTTATTATTAATTATATATGTGTTTTATTTAAATGTTATTTATTATTATTATTTACCCGTATTTAAGTTATTTTGTCTACTAAGAATTTTGAAATCTATTTATTTAATGTTGTTGTTTATTTAATTCTAAGTAATTTTACTGTTAATTTTATTTACTATGTATTTATTTATTCTATATTTATGTTTTGTTTGTTATTTACATAAGTTTTATATTACTATAGAAATTTAAGTTTTATGCTATTTATGTACTCTATTTTTATATGTATTTATTATTTATTTACCCTGTTACTATTTAGTTACAATGATATTAATGAGTTTCTATTATTTTCTAGTTTAAGTTTCTAAGTTAAAATTTAATATTATTTGTTTAAAAACTATGTCATTTGCAGCCCTGAAATCGCTTCGGCATTGACCTACTTTTGTGTTCCAAGGGGGCGTGTCGTGGGCGGGTTGTTTACTCCGAGACACTCCGAGTGTCTTATCTTCGCTCGCGTCCCTATTCTGGTTCGGGGCTTCGGATTTCTGTTTTGTTGTTTAGAATTTTTATGTATTGTTTTACTGTTTTTTGACTAATTATAGTTTATATTATTTATTATTTATAAATGAATTAAAGTTTAGGATAAATGTTGTAGTTATTTTAAGTATTTTAATTTATTTAAGAAATTTTGAGTGATATTTACTATTTTAATATGAAATTTGTATTTTAATGTATTTAGTTTATTTATGTTTGTATTTATTAAGTATAACCCGATTTTTAATAATTTTAATTCCGACTTTTAATTTTGATTTTACTAAACGATATCGTTTTTTGCGATATGGGGCTCCACCATGAATACTGACATGGGGCGGGGCCTATCTGGTGTTATGACGGCGTCTAGTTTCTTGTCCACGAATGACACGTATAAGGGGCGGGGCCTATCTGATATTGAGGTCGCGTTGGTTATATTAACTATTGTGGGCGGGGAGTTAGCTAGGGCTGTGTAGGGATGTACTATGGGATTATTTTTTATCGAATTTATCGATAAGTGAAATGAAATTTTAAGTTTTAATTAGTATTTTGGGCTTGATTTTAGTTTGTATTGTATGTTTGTTTTAATTTATGTCCGAAACTAGTTAATTCTGTTGTTTATAATATGATATACGTTGTATATTTTTAAGATTTAATATTCTATTTTTATATTATTTACTATATTTTACTATATATTTTACTATTATTTATTTGTTTTAGTTATTAATATTAATAATTTATATGAATTTTATGGATTTATGATCTCAACAAGGGATGTTTTTAATTAAAATTTAGTTTCAAGAATTAATTTTTAAGGGAAAACGGGTGTTTACTTTTATTAAATTGTTTATTCGTATTTATTACGATTAAATTTAAGTTGAAATAAGTTGTCTTAAAAATTTTTAATTTTAAATTATCGATACAATTTTTTACTTTCCCAACCCTAGTTTAACGTTACTCCGCCCATTTCGTGACGTCACGTAATATGAAAGTTTTTTGTTGTTTGTCGGTTTATGCTTCTACCTAGGTCCTAGAAATTTTTGGGGTGGGTTCCTTCCGGTCTGCTTCACGCCGTACTATGCCTGTATAAATTAAAAATGGTCGAGATCCGGAGTTATCCTGAAATTTAACAGATTTTTGGGGCGTTCCAGTGGGCGTGGCCTGTCCTTATGCTGCCACTAGAATTTTACTTAACTACTTCTTAAAACCTAAATTCTATCTAAACTATATATCCTATAGGTGTGGGTCTTTTCTACTATGTAGCGTCACTATTCTACTTTACTTTACTTATTTTTACTTAGCTATATCTCTAAAACTTTTCTATTTATGTACAATTTTCTATCTGTGTGTCAAATTTACTTTTACAATTTTACTTATTTAAGCTACTTATCTACTTTCTTCGACGCTCCCGGCTGCTGCAGTTGACCCGCTGTGTCGGTCCGGTGGTCTCCTACGAATCTGGACGTCCCGGGATGAAGTCCAGATTTTTCGGTTTTTCTTTATTTTCTCCGGAACCCTTCACCGGATCAGCTCCAACTTTTCAGTCCGGAAAGCTCTCGTCACTGCCCACACTGTCCACTAATAAAAACACTATCACCTCGATCTAGTTTATGAGTTATTAATTTTTGAAATTTTCTTGATTTTTTAAATGTCTCTAACTTCCAAAATTATTGTCCAAATTTAATTCTGCAAACGGTTTTGTGTTCCTGTTTTTTGTTCCGCTTCTGGCTATCTGATTTCTTTTTTCCCCACTTTCTTCCGAGTGCCCCCGTCCTTTGTCCTCTTTTAGGTTTTTAGCCTATATCACTGAGGTCTTTAGCCCTAAAAATCTAGGACTTGGTCAAGGGTAGGGCGGGATAATACTTTGTCTTCTGGTGATTTAAAAAGGGGGGGTCGTCGCGACAAAACAGGCGCCGCACGCTCCCAAAGTGTTTTGCGTCTCCTAATTTTGCAGTTTTCCGGGGATAGATTTTCCTGGGTTTTCCCGAGCACTGTGCTTTTTCCACTATCTTACTCCCCGGAATTTTGCGCTTCTTCTGAGGTATTGCACTTCAGCGTACGTCACGTATTGCCTACTCTAAACACTTTAATCACTTTTAAGACACTTTGCCGCGGTATAAAAATTCGTAATAAAATTTACGATATTCTGGGAGGGTTGGCGCGTGCTGCCTCGACCGTGGTTGGAGCGGAACTGGTTAGGTTAGGTTAGGTTAGGTTAGGTTAGGTTGGGGGCGATACCGGTTCCTCCTAGTTGGTGTCCCTGGGCAACGGCTGGGTGCTTCTCGTCGCGTCTTTTGCGAGGGGAGGCATTCAGACGGCTGAACGCCGGTCTTTCCTGTTTTTCTCCTCTTTTTCTTAGTCTTCTTCGTGTTTTATTATGTTTTATGTTATTCTGTCTTTCACCACCTTTCTTCTCTGTCTTTCTCGTTTTGTTTTACTCTTCTGACGGTGAGCACACACGGTAAAAGCCCGCGACCCGGGGTGTCGGAGTTAGATATGATGGAGAAACGTACTTTGAAAAATTCTCCCCGGGTGGGTCCCGGCAGCGATGCTGGGGAATCCCACCCCTCCGCTTCGGCGGAGGGCTGCCGCATGTATACGGGGGCGGCACAAACTACGTTGGGGGAAGAGGAGGTCGCTACGCCGACGAGTTGTGGAGGAGGCGCTTCAGAGCGCGCGAGACCGAAACCGGCGCACCTAACCGCGCCGGAGACGGACAAGCTCACGGACGAGGAAATAGATTTCTCGCAGCCGGTACCCGATGGGAGACGCCGGTTGCTCGAGTTATTCAAGAAGAAGGCACTGAGAGGGGACGCTGATCTGCCGCGCGTGATGCTCACGCGTGCGCTGATTCCCGAACCTCCAAATCTCGGACTTGACAGCGAGGACTGTCTCTCGGACTCCAGTGACATGTCTTGTTTGTCACTGGACTCCGAGGGGCTGCCCGCACTACCGGAAAGGACACGACGTAAGAGGCGTAGTTCTGAAGACGACATGGGCCCGCCCCTCAGTAAAGCGGGTCCCAAATCGAAGAGAGGACGAGGCCGCCCGCCGACGACTGGCCAGTATGTTGGCCTGGCGAAGGCGCAAGCGGCTCTCAACAAGGAAAAAGTGGAGGCCCTTCGGCTTCAGGCTGAAGTTGAAGTGGCGAACGCGGTGAGGACGGCAAGGGAGGTGCGGGTGTCTGGCCCGGCTCCGCCTGTTCCCGCATGCTCGATTGAGGACGCAGAGCGGTCGACCGCCGAATTGGCGCGTAAGGTGGAAAGCTCGCTGGAGGCCATCATCACGGTCGCCACTAGGTCGTCGAACCTGAAGGGTACCTACCAAAGGTTCCTGAAGGAGGCGGCCGCGACCATCAGGATGGCCTTCACTGAAGTGAGGGGCCGCTCTGCAAACGAAGAGATTAGGAGGCTGGAGGCGCAGAACGCGCGACTGGAGGAGGAAGTGGCGCAGATGCGTCGCGAGCTCGATGTGTTGCGCAAACGTGTCCCAGGTCCTCCCCAAAAAGAAGAGGAAATGCGCCAGCTGTTGTCGGAGGTCTCTCGCTCCAACATAGAGACCTTCGGCAACATGCTGAACGCGAGACTGGCCGGGTTGGAGGACCGACTCCTCCCCGCGCCTCGGATGAGACCACCGCTGGCGGCGGATGGTGCTGGCACGTCTGCCGAGCTCCCGCCGCCGGCGAAGAAGAAGGCGTCGAAGCCCAAGAAGACGACGGCGCCTACTTACGCGGAGACGACAGCGTCGGTTGCAGCGCCCCCCAAAGAGGCATCTGCATCGGCAACGGCCCCAAAGGCCAAGAAGAAGAAGAAGCGGCAAACTATGGCGGCTAAAGAGGCGGCGCAAGGGGGCGCCAACACAACGCCCTCTCCAGCTGAGGCCCCGTGGACCACTGTGGGTCCGAGAAAGGGCCGAAAGAAGAAGAAGGGTGCGGCCACTACAACTAAGGTCGCGCCCAAGAAGAAGAAGACGAGGCTCCGCCCTCCGAACACTGCGGCCGTTGCCCTCACGTTGGAGGCGGGGGCACAAGAAAAGGGGGCGTCGTACGCTAACGTCCTGCGAGAGGCTCGGTCAAAGGTCGGCCTGGGGGAGTTTGACATCCCCAGGCTCGTCCATAAGAGGGCCCACACCGGCTCGGTCCTCCTCCTGATTGATGGGGAGGGGGCTGGTGAGAAGGCGAATGCATTTGCAGCTCGGCTGCGTGATGTTCTGAGCCCGGAGGTTGTTAGGGTCAGCTGCCCAGTGAAGTGCGCGGAGATGCGGGTCACTGGGCTGGACGATGCGACTGAAGCCGCGGATGTCGTGGCGGCAGTTGCGCGCGAAGGAGGATGCCCGGCAACCAACATCAGGTCGGGCCGAGTTGTCGCTGGCCCTAGAGGGAGATCCCTGTGGCTCAGCGTACCAGTGGTGGCCGCTCAGAAGCTTCTGGGCTCTGGGCGGTTACAGATTGGCTGGTTTGAGGCAAAGGTGGCGCTCTTAACCGCGAGGCCAAAGCGCTGCTATCGCTGCCTCGACACCGGCCACATGGCGGCGCATTGCACGTGTCCGGTGGACCTCAGCCGGAGCTGTTTCCGCTGTGGGAAGCCTGGGCACAAGGCGCTCGCCTGTGAGGAGGCTCCGAGCTGCCCAGTCTGCGAGGCAGTGGGTAAGCCGAAGGAGCACGTGCTGGGGGGTGCCGGCTGTATTACAGTCAAAAAGCCGTCCCCCAGCACGAAAAAGAAGAGACGGGCTCCTACCAAGAAGGTGCGGCATAAAAAGCCGCGCCCGATTCCCGACAGGGAGGTTGCGGCCGAACCTGTCGAGGCTATGGAGGCCTAGACCCGTGGGCGGCGATCGGGGGATCGTCCGCTCACCTGTGAGGGTCCCGAGAGAAAGGCTCCCCTAGATGCCCGGGGAGCCCTCGGAGAGGCAGGCGGCGGCATTCCAACAGGCCGCCGCATTTGAGTTGAGCCGGACGCGGCAAGCGCATTGGGCTGCGGAAGTAGTATTTTAAGTTCCCGCGGCCCACAAACAGCGCAGAAGGCGGGCATGGGGGGTTTTAGTCGGTAAACCTCGGCGCACTCACACGCGCTGAGGGAGTCCGACATACCCCGCCGCCTTCCCCCGGAGTCGGTGGGGATGCGTAACGCATTTCCCCCCTTAAAAAAAAAAAAAAAAAAAAAAAAAAAAAAAAAAAAAAGGTTAGGTTAGGTTGGGGGCGATACCGGTTCCTCCTCGTTGGTGTCCCTGGGCAACGGCTGAGTGCCTTTCGTCGCGCCTTTTGCGGGGGGAGGCATTCAGACGGCTGAACGCCGGTCTTTCCTGTCCTTCTTGTCTTTTTATTAACTTTCTTCTAGTGTTCGTTTTGTTTTTTGTAATTCTTTCTCTTCACCGTCTTTTCTACTCTGTCTTTCCGTTTATTTTATCTCTTCCGGAGATAGTGAGCTGGCACTAGAACTAGCCCGCGACTCGGGATGTCGGAGTTTTATGGTCATGGAAAAGCGTAGTTTGAAAAATATTCCCCGGGTGGGTCCCGGCAGCAATGCTGGGGAATCCCACACTCCCTCGAAAGAGGGAGTCTGCTCCACGTATACGGGGGGGGCACAACCTGCGTTGACGGAGGTGGTCGCTGCGGCGACGCGTAGAGAGAGAGGCGCGATAGCGCAAACAGGGTCGAAACCGGCGCACCTAACCGCGCCGGGGGCGGACCTTCTAACAGACGAAGATGTCGACTTCAGTGTGTCGCAGCCTAATGGGTATACGCGCATGCTGGAGTTGATGAGGAAGAAGAAGATACGGGGTGATGCTGACTTGCCGCGCGTGTTACTCACGCGCGATGTGATCATGCCACCCAAGATATCGGACAGGAACATGAGCGAGGACTGTTTCTCGGACTCCAGTGACATGTCCTGTTTGTCACTGGACTCCGAGGGGCTGCCCGCAACACCGGACAGGACACGCCGTAAGCGGCGAAACTCGGACGATGACATGGGACCGCCCCTCTCTAAGGGAGCGGTGTCCAAGAAGAAGAAAGGGCGAGGGCGCCCGCCGACGACCGGCCAATATGTCGGATTGGCAAAGGCGCAGGCGGCCCTGAACAAAGAGAAAGAAGAGGCCCTTCGGCTGCAGGCTGAAGCGGAATTGGCGGAGTCATTGAAGACGGTAAGGGAGGCGCGGGTGTTTGGCCCGGCTCCCCCCGTCCAACTACCGGCCATAGATGATGAGGAGCGGTCGACCGCCGAATTGGCGCGGAAAGTGGAGAGCTCGTTGGAGGCCATCGTTATGGTCGCCACGAGATCGCTTAACCTGAAGGGGACTTTCCAGAGGCACCTTAAGGAGGCGGCTGGCACCATAAGGACGGCCTTCAACGAGGTTAGGAACCGCTCCTCCACAGAGGAAGTAAGGAGTCTGGAGGCCCGAAATGCGCGGCTGGAAGAGGAAGTGGCGCAGATGCGCCGCGAGCTCGACGAGTTGCGTAGACTCGCCCCAGGTCCTCCCAAAGAAGACCACATGCGCCAGCTGTTGTCGGAGGTTTCTCGATCCAACATTGAGACCTTCGGCAACATGCTAAACGCAAGGCTTGCCGGGTTAGAGGACAGACTCCTCCCCGAGCCCCGAAGAAGACCTCCGCTGGCTTCGGACACTCCGGTGCCGGCGTCGATTCCGGAAAGAAAGGCACCGAAGCAGAAAAAGGCGACGGCGCCCACTTTCGCCGAAGTTGCGGCACCCACTGCTCCGGCCCCAGAAGTGGCTCGGCCCATACCGGCGCCGCCTAAGGCGAAGAAGAAGAAGCGGCAGACAATGGCCGCCAGAGAAGCAGCCGGGGAGGATGCGAATGCAACGCCCTCCCCCGCAGAGGCACCGTGGACCACCGTCGGCCCGCGCAAGGCCAAAAAGAAGAAAGGTGCGGCCAAAACACCAAAGGCCGCACCGAAGAAGAAGATGACGAGGCTCCGCCCTCCCACAACTGCAGCCGTCGCCCTCACCTTGGAGGCGGGGGCAGTAGAGCAGGGGGCGACCTACGCGAACCTCCTCCGTGAGGCCAGAATGAGAGTCAGTCTGGGTGAATTGGGAATCCCCGGGCTGACGATTCGTAGTAGTCGGACCGGTGGTCGCATCCTCACAATCGCTGGTGAGGGTGCAAATGAGAAGGCCGACGCCTTCGCAGCTCAGCTGCGGGACGTCATAGGCCCAGAAGTGGCGAAAGTCAGTCGCCCGGTGAAGTGCGCGGAGTTGCGGGTCACCGGGCTGGACGACGCAACCGAGGCGGCGGAGGTGGTTGAGGCGGTCGCTCGGGAAGGAGATTGCCCGGCTATTAACATCCGGTCGGGCAAAGTAGTGGTGGGACCCAGAGGCGACAGAACGCTCTGGCTCTACGTCCCCATGGCAGCCGCCAAGAAGCTTCTTGGCTCTGGGCGGCTGCAAGTAGGCTGGGTCACGGCGAAGGTGACACTGCTGGCCGCAAGGCCTAAGCGGTGTTACCGTTGTTTAGACACCGGCCACCTGGCGGCGCAGTGCAAGTGCACGGTGGACCTCAGCCGGAATTGTTTCCGCTGTGGGAAGCCGGGGCACAAGGCGCCTGCCTGCGAGGCGGCACCCAACTGCCCGGTCTGCGAGGCCGCGGGCAAAGAAAAGGGGCACGTGCTGGGGAATAGCGGCTGCATAACAGCATCAAAGCCGGGCCCCGGCACGAAGCGAAAGAGGAAGGCCCCATCGAAAAAGGCCCGGCACAAAAAGCCGGAGGCCTCAAGCAGGGCGGTTCTGCCCGCCCCTGCAATGGATGTGGAGGCCTAGACCCGTGGGCGGCGATCGGGGGATCGACCGCTCACTTGTGAGGGTCCCGAGCGTGAAGCTCCCTGGATGCCCGGGGAGCCCTCGGTGAAGGCAGGCGGCGGCATTTTATCTAGCCGCCGCACCGGAGAGAGCCGGACGCGGCAGCGCTTGTGGGTCGCGGAAGTAATGCAACCAGTTCCCGTGGCTCACAGTATGGCGCAGAAGGTGGCATGGAGGGGTTTTAGTCGGTAAACCTCGGCGCACTCACACGCGCCGAGGGAGTCCGACATACCCCGCCGCCTTCCCCCGGAGTCGGTGGGGATACGTAAAGTATTTCCCCTCCTAAAAAAAAAAAAAAAAAAAAAAAAAAAAAGGTTAGGTTAGGTTGGGAATGATGGAAAAGCGTGAATTGAAAAATATTCCCCGGGTGGGTCCCGGCAGTAATGCTGGGGAATCCCACCCCTCCGCTTCGGCGGGGGGCTGCCCCACGTATACGGGGGGGGCACAAGACACGTTGAGGAAGGGAGAGGTGGCCGCTGTGGCGGTGAAGAAGGAGAGAGGCGCGAGTTCGCGCGATGTTCCGAAACCGGCGCACCTAACCGCGTCGGGGGCGGATTTGTTGACGGATGAAGACGTCGACTTCAGTGTGTCGCAGCCTAATGGGTTCGAGCGCATGCTGAGGTTGATGAAGAGGAAGAAGGCTCGAGGTGATGCGGATCTGCCGCGTGTATTAATGACACGTGACGTGAGGATAGCGTCCCTGAGCCCGAGACTACCGGACAAGACAAGTGAGGACTGTCTCTCGGACTCCAGCGATGTGTCGTGCGTATCAATGGACTCCGGGAGCCTGCCCACATCCCCACCTGATTTTCTGCGCCATCGAAAGAGGCGAAATACCGATAGCGACGACATGGCGCCGCCCACAACAGGTGCGGTGCCCAAGACCAAGAAGGGACGTGGCCGGCCTCCTACAACCGGCCAATACGTCGGCCTCGCAAAGGCACAAGCTGAGCTGAATGAAGAAAAAGAGAAGGCGATTCGGCTTCAAGCGGAGGCCGAATTGGCCGAAAGTTTGATTCGGACGGCAAGGGAGGCTAGGGAGTCTCGGGTGTGTGGCTCGGCTCCCCCTTCCCCATCAGGAGAAGACACAAACGCGGCGCTTGGTGCCAGCGTTGAGAGGTCCTTGGAGATGATCGCCATGGTCGCTTCGAGGTCCTCAAACTTGAAAGGAACGTTCCAGCGGTTCCTCAAGGAGGCGGTCAGCAACATCCGAGCGGCCGTCACCGAGATGAGGGGCCGCTGTGAAAATGACGAGCTGCGGGCTTTGGAGGGCCAGAACGCGCGGCTCCAAAGGCAAGTCGACGAGCTTCGCCGTGAGCTGGAGGAGTTGCGGCGCCAGGCGGCCAAGCCTGCGGCCCCACAGGAAGATGTAAGGCAGCTGTTGTCGGAGGTCTCGCGCTCCAATATCGAGACCTTCGGCAACATGCTGAATGCAAGGCTCGCCGTCATTGAGGACAGGCTTCTTCCGGAGCCAAGGAGAAGACCCCCGTTAGCGTCGGATGCTCCGACGCCGACGATGATACCGGAGAAGACGAAGGCGCCGAAGGTGAAGAAATCGGCAGCGCCAAGTTACGCCGAGGCAGCGGCCCCGATAGCGCCGGCCCCACAAGAGGCTCGAGCAGCACCGGCTCCGCCTAAGCCGAAAAAGACGAGGAAGCGGCCATCAATGGCCGCCAGAGAAGCAGCGCAAGGGGGGGCGAACACAACGCTCTCCCCCGCAGAGGCCTCGTGGACGACTGTTGGTCCACGCAAGGCCCAAAAGAAGAAGGGTGCGGCTAGTACATCCAAAGCCGCACCGAAGAAGAGAAAGGCGAGGCTCCGCCCTCCGACCACTGCGGCCGTGACTCTCACACTGGAGGCAGCGGCGGTAGGACAGGGGGCGACTTACGCCAAATTGCTGCGGGAGGCTCGGCTGAGGATCGACCTAGGGGAACTCGCAATCCCCAGGTTGACGATCCAAAGCAGCCAAACCGGCGGGCGCATCCTCAAGATAGAGGGGGAGGGCGCGAGCGAGAAGGCGGACGTATTTGCAGCAAAGCTGCGTGAAGTCATAGGCCCTGAAGTGGCAAGGGTCGGTCGCCCGGTGAAGTGCGCGGAAATGCGGGTCACCGGGCTGGATGACGCGACGGAGGCCGCTGAGGTCGTAGCGGCGGTCGCCAGCGAAGGAGGTTGCCCGGCCAACAAAATCCGGTCGGGCAAAGTAGTCGTGGGCGCCAGAGGTGACAGGTCCCTCTGGCTCAGTGTCCCCTTTGCGGCCGCCAAGAAGCTTCTGCGCTCTGGGCGGCTGCGTGTCGGTTGGGTCATGGCAAAGGTGGTGCTGCTGGCCGCGAGGTCTAAGCGGTGTTATCGATGCCTTGACACCGGCCATGTGGCGGCGAGGTGCAAGTGCTCGGTGGACCTCAGTAGGAATTGCTTCCGCTGTGGAAAGCCGGGCCACAAAGCGCCCGAGTGTGAGTCGGCTCCGAATTGCCCGGTCTGCGAGGCCGCGGGCAAACCAAAGGAGCACGCGCTGGGGAGTAGCGGCTGTATCACAGCAGCAAAGCCGCACCCCGGCGCGAAGCCCAAGAGAAAGGCGCCATCTAAAAAGGCACGGCACAAAAAGCCGCGCCCAGTTACCGGCAGGGAGGTTCTGGCCCAACCTGCCGAAGAGGCGATGGAAGCCTAGGCCCGTGGGCGGCGATCGGGGGATCGACCGCTCACATGTGAGGGCCCCGAGTGTGAAGCTCCCTGGATGCCCGGGGAGTCCTCGGTGAAGGCAGGCGGCGGCATCCTATGTAGCCGCCGCACCGAAGAGAGCCGGACGCGGCAGCGCTTGTGGGTCGCGGAAGAATGCTTTTAGTTCCCGTGGCCCACAGTATGGCGCAGAAGGAGGCATGGGGGGGTTTTAGTCGGTAAACCCCGGCGCACACTACAGCGCCGGCGGGAGCCCGACATAACCCACCGCCTTCCCCCGGAGTCGGCGGGTATGCGTAACGCATTTCCCCTCCTCAAAAAAAAAAAAAAAAAAAAAAAAAAAAAGGTTAGGTTAGGTTGGGGGCGATACCGGTTCCTCCTCGTGGTGTCCCTGGGCAACGGCTGAGTGCCCCTCGTTGTGTCTTTTGCAGGGGGGGGCATTCAGACGGCTGAACGCCGGTCTTTCTCTATCTTTCAACGTCTTTTTATAACTTTCTTCTGTTTTATTTATGTTTTGTTGATCTATCTTTCACCACCTTTCTTCTCTATACTTCCATTTTTATTTATCTCTTCTGGAGATGGTGAGCTGGCACCAGAACCAGCCCGCGACTCGGGATGTCGGAGAGTTTCGCTATGGAGGATCGTAATTTGAAAAAGATTCCCCGGGAGGGTCCTGGCAGAAATGTCGGGGAATCCCTCCCCTCCGCCTCGGCGGAGGGCTGCTCCACGTATACGGGGGGGGCACAACTTGCGATGAGGAAGGATGAGGTGGCCGCTACGGCGGTAGTGAAGGAGAGTGGCGTGAGTACGCGCAATAGTCCGAAACCGGCGCACCTAACCGCGCCGGGGGCGGAATTATTAACAGACGAAGACGTAGATTTCAGCGTGTCGCAGCCCAACGGGTTTGAGCGCATGCTGAAATTAATGAAGAAAAAGAAGGCTCGGGGTGACGCAGACTTGCCGCGCGTATTATTAACGCGCGATGTGCGAATGGCGCCCCCGAGTCCCAAATTACCGGATTGTGACGTCAGTGAGGACTGTCTCTCGGACTCCAGCGATGTATCGCACGCATCGATGGACTCCGAGAGCCTGCCCACATCCCCACCGGACTTTCTTCGCCTCAGAAAGAGGCGCAACACGGACTCGGACGACATGGCGCCGCCCGCAACAGGTGCGGTGCCTAAGAAGAAGAAGGGACGTGGCCGGCCTCCAACAACCGGCCAATACGTCGGTCTCGCCAAGGCGCAGGCGGACCTCAATAAAGAGAAGGCAGAGGCCATTAGGCTCCAAGCTGAGGCAGAATTGGCGGCGGATATGCTTCGGGCGGCAAGGGAGACGCGGGTTCCAGGCCCGGCTCCCCCCGTCCTGACTCCCGGAGAAGACAGGACGAGCGTGGCGCTCCACGAATGCGTCGAGAGGTCCTTGGAGTCCATCGCGATGGTGGCTTCCAGGTCCTCCAACCTGAAGGGGACCTTCCAACGGTTCCTCAAAGAGGCGGTCAACAACATTCGCGTGGCTGTCAGCGAAATGAGGGGCCGTTGTGAAACGGATGAGCTGCGGGCTCTAGAGAGCCAGAACGCGCGGCTCCAAAAGCAGGTCGACGAGCTTCGTCGTGAGCTGGAGGAGTTGCGGCGCCAGGCGACCAAGCCCGCCGCTCCACAAGAAGATGTGAGGAAGCTGTTGTCGGAGGTCTCGCGCTCCAATATCGAGACCTTCGGCAACATGCTGAATGCGCGGCTCGCGGGCCTTGAGGACAGGTTGCTGCCAGAGCCAAGAAGAAGGCCTCCGCTGGCGTCGGATAGTGTCGATGTCATCGAAGACACACCGGCGTCAGCGCCAGCACAGAAGACGAAAAAGGCGCCGAAGTCTGTAAAAACTGCGGCGCCCACATTTGCCGAAGTGGCGGCACCGATAGCGCCGGCCCCGCAAGAGGCTCGAGCTGCACCGGCCCCACCAAAGACGGCAAGAAGAAAGAAGCGGCCTTCAATGGCTGCAAGAGAAGCGGCGCGAGGGGGCACGAATACAGCGCCTTCCCCTGCCGAAGCCCTGCGGAAACAAACGAGCAGGGCTGAAAAGAAGAAAAGGGCGGCCAGTTCAGCTAAGGCCGCTCCGAAGAAGAAGAAAGCGAGGCTCCGCCCTCCGTCTACTGCGGCCGTCGTTCTCACCTTGGAGGCGGGGGCCGTGGCTAAAGGGGCGACCTACGCCAATTTACTGAGAGAGGCTCGGCTGCGAATCGATCTGGGCGAGTTGCAGATCCCCAGGCTAGAGATTAGCAGCAGCCAAACGGGAGGTCGCATTCTCACCATAGCCGGTGAGGGTGCCCAACAGAAGGCCGATGCGTTTGCGGCGCGTCTACGCGACGTTATTGACCCGGATGTGGCGAAGGTCAGTCGCCCGGTGAAGTGCGTGGAGATAAGAGTCACCGGGCTGGACGACGCGACCGAGGCATCTGAGGTTATCGAAGCGGTCGCCAGAGAAGGAAATTGCCCGGCCACCAATATTCGGTCGGGCAAAGTTGTTGTTGGGCCCAGAGGGGATAGATCCCTCTGGATGTACGTCCCTATGGCGGCCGCCAAGAAGCTTCTGGGCTCTGGGCGGCTGCAGGTTGGCTGGGTCGGGGCGAAGGTGGTGCTGCTGGCCGCGAGGCCTAAGCGGTGTTATCGATGCCTTGACACCGGCCATGTGGCGGCGAGGTGCAAGTGCTCGGTGGACCTCAGTAGGAATTGCTTCCGCTGTGGAAAGCCGGGCCACAAAGCGCCCGAGTGTGAGTCGGCTCCGAATTGCCCGGTCTGCGAGGCCGCGGGCAAACCAAAGGAGCACGCGCTGGGGAGTAGCGGCTGTATCACAGCAGCAAAGCCGCACCCCGGCGCGAAGCCCAAGAGAAAGGCGCCATCTAAAAAGGCACGGCACAAAAAGCCGCGCCCAGTTACCGGCAGGGAGGTTCTGGCCCAACCTGCCGAAGAGGCGATGGAAGCCTAGGCCCGTGGGCGGCGATCGGGGGATCGACCGCTCACATGTGAGGGCCCCGAGTGTGAAGCTCCCTGGATGCCCGGGGAGTCCTCGGTGAAGGCAGTCGGCGGCATCCTATCTAGCCGCCGCACCGAAGAGAGCCGGACGCGGCAGCGCTTGTGGGTCGCGGAAGAATGCGTTTAGTTCCCGTGGCCCACAGTATGGCGCAGAAGGAGGCATGGGGGGGTTTTAGTCGGTAAACCCCGGCGCACACTACAGCGCCGGCGGGAGCCCGACATAACCCACCGCCTTCCCCCGGAGTCGGCGGGTATGCGTAACGCATTTCCCCTCCTCAAAAAAAAAAAAAAAAAAAAAAAAAAAAAAAAAAAAAAAAAAAAAATAAAAAATAAAAAAAAAAAAGGTTAGGTTAGGTTGGGGGTCTGCCAGTTCGTCCACGTTCGTGCCCCTGGGCAACGTGTGGGTGCTTCGCCCCGCTCTTTACACGGGGAGAGGAGCTCACACGGCTGAAGGCTGGCTCTATTTATCTATCTTTTCACCATCTTTTTATATAGTACTCTTGTCTTGTTTGTTATTTTATTTTGTTCTACCTTTCAACACCTTTTCTACTTCTATCTTCTGTTTTATTTTACCTCTTCTTTACATCAGTGTGCGTTTGTGGTATATGTCAGTGTGTGTTTGATGACGGATGGACCTGTGGGTCCCCAACCCTAAGCCGGTAACGTCCGGTTACGGGGTGCATGGCGAGCGGGTGGCTACGCAATGAGGACGTGGGGCAGAATCACCCCTTAAAACTGATCAAACATGGCATCAAACAATACGGAAATTATTCCCAGGATGGGTCCTCTTAGGAGGGAATCCCATACTCTCGCTCCGGCGAGAGATAGCTCCGAGTATACTGGGGGAGCACCTATTGTTTTAGTGGAAAAGTTGGAGATGAGGAAAATAGACGAAAGTGACCATGGCAATATGTTAACGGCAAACGATAAGCAAGACGACTTGGTATTAATGACTACGGCAAGTGAGGGTGAAGGTGAATCGCGGGTGACTACACCCTCATCAATCAGATCTGGGGGCGGTTTTTTCCGTCGGCCCTTCCAAAGTGGTACTGAGGACGAGAGCGGCAGCGACAGTGCCGCCTCCCAAGCAAAAGGAAAAGACTTGGAAAAGGAGAGGGATAGGTTCCGGCGCAAGAGGCGCGGTACTGAGGATAGCCCTGAAAAGGACAAGGAGGGGGTTCGGAAGCCCTCATCCAAACGTGGTAGGGGAAGGCCCCCGACCACAGGACAATACTCCGGCTTGGCCAAGGCAAAGAAAGACCTTCTGGACGAAACCCAAAGGGCCTTGGAGCTCGAGGCCGAGCGCGAGATACTGGATATGGCAAAGAGGATACCGCAGCTACGGTCACACCGGCTGTCGGATACTTCGGACATCTCGGACGTGACAATGGCGGAGGAAGAGGTTACTGCGGCGACCCTCGGCGCGGTAATTTCTGAGAGTCTTGGGACCATTAAGAACGTGGCCCAAAAATCAAAAAATCTGAAGGGGACATCCGTCGCAGCCCTTAACAAAGCGACTCACGCCATACAGGAGGCGTGTGCGGCCTTGATGAGTAGATCTGCTTCGGAGGAAACGAGGGCCCTGGCAGCGGCGAACACGCGCCTCTCCAAGGACCTCGAAACCATGAGGAAGGAACTGGAGACCGTCAAGCGCAAGCTGGCAGAGACTCAACCTCTGTCCGCTTCCATAAACAAGGAGATGAATGTTGAGGAACTTTTGGAGCGAGCGGTGCGCGAGGCGGTGTCTCTAGCGAGCGCCCGCATGGACGCGAGGTTGGAGATGCTGGAGGCTCGTCTCCTGCCGGAGCCCCGCATACGTCCCCCCCTCGCCGCGGATGGAAAGAGGGATCGTGCAGCCCTTGCAAGTACACCTGCTGGGCCGTCACAGAAGGAGACACAGAAGGAACAGAGGACGCCTCCACCGGAGCCATCAGTAACAACACTGATGCCTCCGACGAACCCCGGCCCGGCGCCGAAGAAAGGGAAGAGGAAAGCGAAGAAGACTGCCGCTGCCAGCGAAGCGGCAGCCGCGAGACGGGACGCTGCGACGTCAGCGGAGACAACGCAACCCGCCGCCATATCCGAATGGACGCAGGTTGTGAAGAGGGGAAAGGGTCCTGCAAAGAAAGGAGAGGAGGGAAAGAAGGGCTCTAAAAAGAGAAGGGGCAACAGATTGCGCGCTCCCAAGTCGGCGGCAGTTGTTTTAACGCTGCAACCGGAGGCAGAGAGTCGCGGCGTGTCTTATGACAAGGTCCTCACCAAGGCTAAGCAGGAGCTGGACATAACCGCGCTCGATATCCCGGCGGTTAAATTCAGGCGGGCCGTGACTGGGGCTCGGATGTACGAGGTCTCGGGCTCTGCCTGCAAAGAGAAAGCCGACGCTCTTGCGAGCAAACTCCGAGAAATACTGGGGGGCGAGGATGTTCGTATCTCTCGGCCACAAAAGTGCGCGGAGCTCCGCATAACGGGCCTGGACGACACAGCCTCCGCGGCAGAGATAGCGGCCGCCATTGCGAGACCGGGCGGCTGCACAGTCGACGAGGTGAAGGTGGGCGAGATTCGCCTAGACCGGAGGGGTTGTGGCACGGCGTGGGTCAAATGCCCCGTCGATGCCGCTAAGCAAGTGACAGCGCCGAACACCAAAGTTTACGTCGGCTGGGTCGTGGTACAAGTGTCGTTGTTGTCCGCGCGCCCTATGCGCTGCTTCCGCTGCCACGAAGTTGGCCACACGCGAGCGACCTGTTCCAGCGAAACCGACCGCGGCGAGCTCTGCTTCCGCTGTGGCCAGTCTGGCCACTCGTCGCGACAATGCGGAAACCCGCCTCACTGCGCGTTGTGCGCGGCGGGCGGCAAACCGGCGGACCACAGCGTGGGCAGTAAGCCCTGCCCCAAGGCTCCCCCGAAGGAAAGGAAAGGCTCTAAAAAGAGCCGGGTGCCCACGAACGCTGCCACACAGCCTATGGCGGCGTCAGGCTCCGGAGTGGCCCCGATGGAAGCCCAATAACGGACACCCAACGTTTCCTTCAGGGCAACCTAAACCACTGCGCTCAGGCGCAGGATCTTTGGGATCAGGTTAGGCTGGAGTGGGAAATAGACGTCGCCGTTGTCGCGGAACCCTATCGTGTTCTGCCCAGGGGCGACTGGATCGGCGACGCTGACTCGTCGGTCGCTGTGGTTCTTGGCCCCAAAGTCGTGCCTCCTTTCTCCGGGGACACTATCAGAGGCCGTGGATTTGTAGTGGTGATCTTGGGGTCTTTCACTGTCGTGGGAGTTTATTTCTCCCCAAACAAGCCTCTGGCCGAGTTCGAGGCCTTCCTGCTCCGGCTGACCGCCTTCGTGGAGGGCGCGTCTCGTCCCGTAATCGTCGCCGGAGACTTCAACGCGAAGTCAACGCTATGGGGTTCTCCGGCGTCGGATGCGAGGGGTCGTGCCGTGGTGGAATGGATGACGACCAATGGCCTAGTCGTGGCAAACCGGGGTGCTGTTGGCACCTGCGTCAGGCAGCAAGGCGAGTCCATCGTGGACCTCACCCTCGTTAGCTCATCTGTCGCCCGTCGTGTCGGTAATTGGAGGGTTCTGCGGGACTCGGAGACCCTCTCGGATCACAAGTACATCCGCTTCGACGTCTCCGCTCACTCGTCGGAGCTGCATCGCCCCATTCCATCTGGCGGTGGTCCGAGATGGTCTCTGAAGAAACTGGACCGCGGCTTGTTGAAGGAGGCCGCAATCGTGGCGTCGTGGGCTCCTCTCCCAGCTGGTGGAGATATAGAGGAATGGGTGGAGTGGCTAATAGAGGCGTTGCACAACATCTGCGACGCCTCTATGCCTCGCGCCGGTCCCTTCAGACCCCGGCGCCAAACATATTGGTGGCGTCCAGAGCTTGGCAATCTCCGGCTTGCCTGCGTAGTGGCCCGACGCCGCTACACACGATATAGAAGACGGCGCAACCGTACTGAAGACGAAGAGGCCGCCATATACGACAGCTACCGCACAGCACGTCTTGACTTGCGCGATGCTATTCGTGCAGCGAAGAAGGAAGCCTGGGATGAGTGGCTTGAGACGCTGGAACAGGATCCGTGGGGCAAACCTTACAAATGGGTGAGGCAGAAGCTTCGCCCCGCTGCCCCGCCACTCACCCAGAGCCTACAGCCGGATCTCCGCTGCAGAGTGCTATCGGCCCTATTTCCATCTAGGGCCGAGTGGTCTCCACCATCTATGGGTGGTCCCACGGAGGAACCCGAAGTCACGGAGGTAGTGCCGCCCGTTACAGCAGGAGAACTGGCAGCGGCAGTCGTAAAAATGGGCGTTAAAAACACTGCTCCCGGCCTCGACGGCATTCCCGGCAAGGTCTGGATGTTGGCGCTGAAGCACATGGAAGGGCACGTACTCACCGTTTTGACCGGATGCCTGGTCCAGGGAAGAGTACCGCAGCGCTGGAAGACCGGCAAACTCGTGCTGCTGAAAAAGAAAGGGAGACCGGAGGACCAGCCGTCCGCTTACCGGCCTATAGTGTTGATCGACGAGATCTGCAAGACGCTGGAGCGGGTCATAGTGGCGCGTCTCACCCGCCACCTCGAGAACGTCGGCCCGAACCTGAGCGCAGCTCAGTACGGCTTCAGATCTTGTCGATCAACAATCGACGCGGTCGCAAGGCTGAGGGCCATAACGGAGGAGGAGATCCCCCAGGGCAGGGTAGTTCTAGCTGTATCGCTGGACATCTCCAACGCTTTTAACTCCATGCCCTGGGAGACCATAAAAGAGGGTCTTAGGTACCACCGCGTGCCGAGGTATTTACGCGTCGTCATCAGCGACTACCTTTCGGCACGCTCGGTGCAGTACCCTACCGGACGGGACTGGGAGGAGCAGGAAGTGGTCTGCGGCGTCCCACAGGGGTCGGCTCTCGGTCCGACTCTGTGGGACATTGGATTTGACTTTGTGCTGCGCGGCGCCAACTTGCCTGGAGTGGAGCTGATCGCGTACGCCGACGACACTTTGGTCGTCTGTCGAGGCGGGAACCACCGCGAAGCAGCTATCCTCGCGACAGCGGCGGTCGCGCAAGTTGTTCGGCGGATTCAGGCGCTGGGCCTGACGGTGGCGCTCAATAAATCCGAGGCCCTGTTGTTTCACGGGCCAAGGAAGGCGCCTCCGCCCGGCCTAGCAGTCATTGTAAGCGGAACGAGGATTGACGTGGCGTCTTCCATGACGTACCTCGGCCTGGTCCTCGATGGGCGATGGACTTTCAGGGACCATTTTCGTCGCCTGTCAGAAAAGGTCGGTAAGTCAGCTGGGGCCCTAGCGTCACTTCTCCCGAACCTCGGGGGCCCTAGCTTAAGTTGTCGGCGCCTGTATCTAGGTGTGGTGCGCTCAATGGCGATGTACGGTGCGCCGATCTGGGCCGAAGGTCTGTCGTCCCAGAATCGACTCGCCCTTGGAAGACTCCAGAGGATGATGGCGACGCGGGCAGTGCGTGGCTACCGCACCATATCAAAGGATGCGGCATGCCTGCTCGCCGGGAGCGTCCCATGGGACCTGGACGCTCGTGCCCTCGCCGACGTTTACTGGCGTGGCGCTGAGATACGCGCGGGGGGCAGCAACCCCCTTCCGGATGCCGTACGTCGGTGGAGGGACCAGGCCAAGGAGAGGAGTATCCAGCTGTGGGAGGAAATGCTGCAAGAGCCTCAAGTCAGCGCTAACTTGGTGCTGGCCATCCGCCCAGTTCTAAAAGAGTGGCTGACACGGAAGACCGGCGCGCTCTCCTTCCGGCTCACACAGGTGTTGACCGGACACGGCTGTTTCGGTCAATACCTGTGCAAGATCGCGCAGAGAGAGAACGACACGCGATGTCACCAGTGCGGCAACGACACGGACACGGCCGTGCACACTATCGCGGCGTGTCCCTCCTGGAGTGGACAACGGGCGGCACTCACTGCTGCCATAGGATCGGACCTCTCGCTGCCAGCACTATTTCGTGCTATGCTGAGTAGTGAGCAAGGATGGAAGGCGCTGGAGGACTTCAGCAGTGAGGTCATCAGCGCAAAAGAGGAGGCCGAGCGCATTAGAGAGAGGGAGGCGCTCGACCCTCATCGGAGTAGCCGGCCAAGGCGAAGACGGGCCAATCAAGATGGCCATAGTGTCCCGCCTTAGCGGAAGAACTCGGGGTGACGACGTGGGGACGTCGTCACTCATTGCACCGAGTTCCCGAGTTGGTCGCGATGCACAGCGTACTCTTCGTGCATCGCGACATCAGAGAGTTAGGCCTACGCAAGCCCTGGAAGGGCCTCTGTTCGGCCTTAGGAGCCCCGAAGTGCTCCAGAGAAGAGGGGCCTGCTATTAGCACGCAGGCGCACGCTCGTCGGGTCGCGGAGTAAGCTCGCGCGTTCCCGTGGTCCGGCATAGCGGTACGTGGAAGAGTACCGACGGGTTTTAGTGGGTAGGGCTGCGGCCAATTCACCATCTTCTCGGCCGCAGCGAGCCCCACATACCCTTGGGGGGTCCCCGTTCTCCTTGGGATGCGTAAGTGCATTCCCCGTCGCAAAAAAAAAAAAAAAAAAAAAAAAAAAGGTTAGGTTAGGTTGGGGGCGATGGGGGCGATACCGGTTCCTCCTCGTTGGTGTCCCTGGGCAACGGCTGAGTGCCTTTCGTCGCGCCTTTTGCGGGGGGAGGCATTCAGACGGCTGAACGCCGGTCTTTCCTGTCTTTCTTGTCTTTTTATTAACTTTCTTCTAGTGTTCGTTTTGTTTTTTGTAATTCTTTCTCTTCACCGTCTTTTCTACTCTGTCTTTCCGTTTATTTTATCTCTTCCGGAGATAGTGAGCTGGCACTAGAACTAGCCCGCGACTCGGGATGTCGGAGTTTTTGGTCATGGAAAAGCGTAGTTTGAAAAATATTCCCCGGGTGGGTCCCGGCAGCAATGCTGGGGAATCCCACACTCCCTCGAAAGAGGGAGTCTGCTCCACGTATACGGGGGGGGCACAACCTGCGTTGACGGAGGTGGTCGCTGCGGCGACGCGTAGAGAGAGAGGCGCGATAGCGCAAACAGGGTCGAAACCGGCGCACCTAACCGCGCCGGGGGCGGACCTTCTAACAGACGAAGATGTCGACTTCAGTGTGTCGCAGCCTAATGGGTATACGCGCATGCTGGAGTTGATGAGGAAGAAGAAGATACGGGGTGATGCTGACTTGCCGCGCGTGTTACTCACGCGCGATGTGATCATGCCACCCAAGATATCGGACAGGAACATAAGCGAGGACTGTTTCTCGGACTCCAGTGACATGTCCTGTTTGTCACTGGACTCCGAGGGGCTGCCTGCAACACCGGACAGGACACGCCGTAAGCGGCGAAACTCGGACGATGACATGGGACCGCCCCTCTCTAAGGGAGCGGTGTCCAAGAAGAAGAAAGGGCGAGGGCGCCCGCCGACGACCGGCCAATATGTCGGATTGGCAAAGGCGCAGGCGGCCCTGAACAAAGAGAAAGAAGAGGCCCTTCGGCTGCAGGCTGAAGCGGAATTGGCGGAGTCATTGAAGACGGTAAGGGAGGCGCGGGTGTTTGGCCCGGCTCCCCCCGTCCAACTACCGGCCATAGATGATGAGGAGCGGTCGACCGCCGAATTGGCGCGGAAAGTGGAGAGCTCGTTGGAGGCCATCGTTATGGTCGCCACGAGATCGCTTAACCTGAAGGGGACTTTCCAGAGGCACCTTAAGGAGGCGGCTGGCACCATAAGGACGGCCTTCAACGAGGTTAGGAACCGCTCCTCCACAGAGGAAGTAAGGAGTCTGGAGGCCCGAAATGCGCGGCTGGAAGAGGAAGTGGCGCAGATGCGCCGCGAGCTCGACGAGTTGCGTAGACTCGCCCCAGGTCCTCCCAAAGAAGACGACATGCGCCAGCTGTTGTCGGAGGTTTCTCGATCCAACATTGAGACCTTCGGCAACATGCTAAACGCAAGGCTTGCCGGGTTAGAGGACAGACTCCTCCCCGAGCCCCGAAGAAGACCTCCGCTGGCTTCGGACACTCCGGTGCCGGCGTCGATTCCGGAAAGAAAGGCACCGAAGCAGAAAAAGGCGACGGCGCCCACTTTCGCCGAAGTTGCGGCACCCACTGCTCCGGCCCCAGAAGTGGCTCGGCCCATACCGGCGCCGCCTAAGGCGAAGAAGAAGAAGCGGCAGACAATGGCCGCCAGAGAAGCAGCCGGGGAGGATGCGAATGCAACGCCCTCCCCCGCAGAGGCACCGTGGACCACCGTCGGCCCGCGCAAGGCCAAAAAGAAGAAAGGTGCGGCCAAAACACCAAAGGCCGCACCGAAGAAGAAGATGACGAGGCTCCGCCCTCCCACAACTCTCGGCTAACGGCTCAACCACAAACCGCTCCCATTAATAAGGAGCCGAATGTGGAAGAACTGTTGCAGCGAGCGGTGCGAGAGGCGGTCTCCTTAACTAGCGCTCGCATGGACGCGCGGTTGGAGATGTTGGAGGCCCGGCTTTTACCTGAGCCCCGTCTGCGTCCTCCTCTAGCTGCAGACAAGAAAAAGGAAAGTGCGTTGCCGGCCTCGTCTTCTGCAGGGCCGGTACAGGAAGGAAGGGAGAGGATGCCGAGCCCATCGGAACCATCAGTCTCCACACTGATGCCACCGACAAACCCAGGCAAGAAGAAAGGAAAGAAGGTGAAGAAAAGTGCCGCCGCCAATGAAGCGGCAGCCGCTAGACGTGACACAGCAACAACAACAGCTGCGTCGCAACCTGCTGCCGCATCAGAGTGGGCTCAGGTCGTAAAGAGAGGGAAGGGACCTAAAAAGTCAGGAGAAGATCAGAAGGGACCTAATTAATTTAAGCGGCCGTTATTGTGACCCTGCAATCAGAAGCAGAAAAGCGAGGCGTCTCTTACGACGACGTCCTCTCGAAGGCTAAGCGGCAGCTCGACATAGCTGCGCTCGACATCCCGGCGGTGAAGTTTAGGCGGGCCGTGACTGGGGCCCGTATGTACGAGATCTCAGGCTCGGATTGCAAGGAGAAGGCAGACGTACTCGCGGGAAAATTAAAGGAGATTTTGGGAGATGAAGACGTGCGCATCTCTCGGCCGCAGAAGTGCGCAGAACTTCGGATAATGGGCATGGACGATACTGCCTCTGCGGCAGAGATCGCGGCTGCCATCGCAAGAGCGGGTGGCTGTCAAGCCGATGACGTTAAAGTCGGTGAAATCCGTCTAGACAGGAGGGGCTGCGGTACGGCTTGGGTTAAATGCCCGGTCGAAGCTGCTAAGCAGGTGACGGCGCCGAACACGAAGGTGTACGTGGGATGGATAGTGGTGCGCGTGGCACTTTTGTCCGCGCGCGTCATGAGGTGTTACCGCTGCCATGAAGTGGGTCATACGCGGGCGACTTGCCCATCGGAAATAGACCGTGGCGAGCTCTGCTTCCGCTGTGGTCAGCCTGGTCATGGTTCTGGGCAGTGTGGAAACCCGCCCCATTGCGCTCTCTGCGCGGCGAGCGGAAAACCGGCGGACCACAGTGTGGGGAGCAAGCCCTGCAAAAAGTCTGCCCCTCCTAAGAAGACGAAGGGCTCTAAAAAGAGCCAAACGCCTGGGAAAACCGTCATTCCAACTACGACGGTCCCCAGTGCTGGAGAGGTCCCAATGGAGGCCCAATAACGGCTACCCAAAGGTTTCTGCAGGGCAACCTGAACCACTGCGCCCAGGCGCAGGATTTATGGGTTCAGGAGTTGCTTCAGTGGGAGATCGATGTCGCCATCGTTGCCGAGCCGTATCGCGTGCTGGTCAGGAATGATTGGATCGGAGACGCTGACTCGTCGGTTGCCCTGGTCTTCGGTCCCAAAATCGTTCCTCCGTCCTCAAGGAACACGACTAGGGGTCACGGCTTCGTCGTTGCTGTCCTGGGAGCCCTCACCGTTGTGGGGGTCTATTTCTCCCCCAATAGGGCACTCGTAGAATTTGAGGCGTTTCTGGTCCAATTGACCGCCTTCGTCGAGGGAGCTTCTCGTCCTGTGATCGTCGCCGGAGACTTCAATGCGAAGTCAACGCTTTGGGGTTCCCCGGCGACGAACGCAAGAGGTCATGTAGTCGAGGACTGGCTGATCACCACTGGTCTGGTGTTGGCAAATCGGGGCGCTTCCAGCACATGCGTCAGACGTCAGGGGGAATCCATAGTCGACCTGACCCTGGTCAGTCCCATAGTCGCCCGACGCATCACCGAGTGGCAAGTCCTGAGTCGCACTGAGACTCTGTCGGACCACCTGTATATTAGATTCGTCGTTTCTGCTAGTGCGTCGGACATGGGCCGCACAAATGCACCCGGTGGCGGCCCAAGGTGGTCCCTCAAGAGACTGGATAGAGACCTGCTAAAGGAAGCGGCTATCGTGGCATCGTGGGCGGCTCTTCCCTCGGAGGACGTGGAGGAGTGCGCAGAGTGGCTAAATGAGGCGGCACGCAACATCTGTGACGCCTCAATGCCTCGCGCAGGTCCATACATCCCTCGGCGTCAGACGTACTGGTGGCGCCCTGAGTTGAGTCGGCTGCGAAAAGAGTGCGGGGTGGCCCGTCGCCGCTACCTGCGCTACCGCAGAAGGCGGAACAGAAATGAGGAGGAGGAGGAAACCATTTATGATGGCTACCGAACGGCGCGTCACGTCCTGCGCGATGCCATACGGGCGGCGAAAAGAGAAGCCTGGGAGGAGTTCCTGGACACATTGGAGCAGGACCCCTGGGGCAAGCCATACAAGCTGGTGAGGCAGAAGCTTCGCCCTGCGGCCCCTCCACTTACCCAGAACATGGAACCCGGACTCCGCAGCTCCGTCGTCTCGGCCCTGTTCCCATCTCGGGCCGAGTGGTCTCCACCAAATATGGCACCACACACTGCGGAGTCTGAAGACGAGGAGGAAGTGCCGCCCGTATCGGCGGGAGAGTTGGCTGCAGCGGTCCACAAAATGGGCCTCAAGAACACGGCCCCCGGTCTCGATGGCGTCCCTGGGCGGGTGTGGGTACTTGCAATGGAGCAGATGGAGGCCCGTGTACTCGCCGTTATGACCAGTTGTCTGGTCCAGGGACGAGTACCTCGGCGCTGGAAGACTGGCAAGCTCGTGTTGCTGAGGAAGCATGGGCGACCAGAAGACCAGCCGTCGGCCTACCGTCCTATTGTCCTGCTGGACGAAATCTGTAAGACACTGGAGCGGATCATCGTGGCGCGTCTCACCCGACATCTTGAGAGCGCCGGTCCAGCGTTGAGCGACAATCAGTTCGGCTTTCGTTCATGCCGATCGACAATAGATGCGGTGGCTCGGCTTCGATCTATTTCGGAGTCGGAAATAACCCGGGGTGGGGTAGTTTTGGCAGTCTCTCTCGACATTTCCAATGCCTTCAACTCCCTGCCCTGGGCAACAATCAAAGAGGGACTCAGGTACCACCGCGTGCCGAGGTACTTACGCAACACCATCTGCGACTACCTATCGGCACGCTCGGTGCAGTACCCCACCGAGACTGGATGGGAAGAGAAGGAGGTCGTGTGTGGCGTTCCCCAGGGTTCGGCGCTTGGTCCGACCCTGTGGGACATTGGTTTCGACTATGCGCTTCGCGGTGCCACTTTACCTGGCGCGGAACTTATTGCATACGCGGACGACACCCTCGTCGTATGTCGTGGCAAGACGCACCGTGAAGCTGCAATACTCGCGACAGCAGCAGTCGCGCAGGTTGTGCGGCGAATTCAGTCGCTGGGACTGTCGGTGGCGCTGCACAAGTCGGAAGCTCTGTCCTTCCACGGACCTAGAAACGCACCTCCGGCTGGTCTAGCGGTCGTGGTGAGTGGAACAACAATCGGCGTGACGTCTTCAATGACGTACCTCGGCCTAGTTCTTGACGGCCGATGGACGTTCAAAGAGCACTTCCGCCGATTGTCTCAGAGAGTGAGCAGGTCAGCGGGAGCCTTAGCCTCGCTTCTCCCTAACCTCGGGGGGCCGAGTCTGAGTTGTCGGCGTCTCTACATGGGCGTCATTCGCTCCATGGCGATGTATGGCGCGCCGATCTGGGCCGAACACCTGTTGCCCACGAACCGGCTTGCCCTGGGGAGGTTACAGAGAGTGATGGCGACGCGGGCAGTGCGTGGATACCGCACAATATCCAAGGATGCGGCATGCCTGCTCGCCGGGAGTGTCCCGTGGGACTTAGACGCTCGAGCCCTCGCCGATGTCTACTGGCGTGGCGCAGAGATACGCGCGGGAGGCAGCAACCCCCTACCTGACGCAGTACGTCGGTGGAGGGCTCTTGCCAAGGACCGGACCATAGAGCTGTGGGAAGAGCGACTACAAGAGCCGACAGTGAGCGTGAACCTGGTGCTGGCGATCCGCCCGGTGCTGAGGGAGTGGCTGAAGCGCGACGCCGGAGCGCTCTCGTTCCGCCTCACGCAGGTGCTGACCGGGCACGGCTGCTTCGGTCAGTACCTGGGCGAAGTCATCGGAAGAGAGGACACACCACGCTGTCATCATTGCGACGCGGACAGGGACACGGCCGAACACACGTTAACGGCCTGTCCCTCTTGGACAAGACAACGGGCGGCCCTCACGGCTGTCATTGGACACGACCTTTCACTGCCAGCATTGGCGCGTTCCATGCTGCGCGGTGAACCTGAGTGGAAGGCGGTGACGGACTTTGCCGAAGAAGTCGTCTCCGCGAAGGAAGAGGCTGAGCGCATCAGAGAGAGGGAGGCGCTTGACCCTCGTCGAAGAAGTCGGCCAAGGCGAAGACGCGTCAATAATGACGACCAAAACGTCCCGCCTTAGCGGTAGAGCTCGGGGTGATGGTGTGGGGACGCCATCGCCCATTGCACTGAGCTCCCGAGAGGGTCGCGATGCACAGCGTACTCTTCGTGCATCGCGACACCAGAGAGATAGGCTCATGCAAGTCCAAAAGGGACCTCTGCTCGGCCTAAGGAGCCTCCAAGTGCTCCCAGGAAGTAGGGCCTGCTAGTGGCAAGCAGGCGGACGCTCGTCGGGTCGCGGAGTAAGCTCGCGCGTTCCCGTGGTCCGGCATAGCGGTACGATGGAAGAGTACCGACGGGTTTTAGTGGGTAGGGCTGCGGCCAATTCACCATCTTCTCGGCCGCAGCGAGCCCCACATACCCTTGGGGGGGTCCCCGTTTCTCCTTGGGATGCGTAAAGGCATTCCCCGTCGCAAAAAAAAAAAAAAAAAAAAAAAAAAAAAAAAAGGTTAGGTTAGGTTGGGGGTCTGCCAGTTCGTCCACGTTCGTGCCCCTGGGCAACGTGTGGGTGCTTCGCCCCGCTCTTTACACGGGGAGAGGAGCTCACACGGCTGAAGGCTGGCTCTATGTATCTATCTTTTCACCATCTTTTTATATAGTACTCTTGTCTTGTTTGTTATTTTACTTTGTTCTATCTTTCAACACCTTTTCTACTTCTATCTTCTGTTTTATTTTACCTCTTCTTTACATCAGTGTGCGTTTGTGGTATATGTCAGTGTGTGTTTGATGACGGATGGACCTGTGGGTCCCCAACCCTAAGCCGGTAACGTCCGGTTACGGGGTGCATGGCGAGCGGGTGGCTACGCAATGAGGACGTGGGCCAGAATCTGCCCTCATACAGATCAAATATGGACAATAGGCAAATTAAAAATTCTCCCAGGGTGGGTCCCGGCGTAGCCGGGGAATCCCACACTCCCGCTTCTGCGGGGGGTCGGGCCGAGTATACTGGGGGCCCAAAATTTGCTTTGAAGGAGAGGAGGAGTGAGAAGGAGTTTAATGATAATGACGACTATGGCAAGGTTTTAATGGAAAATGAAATGCACGATGAAATGGTTGCTATGACGACGGCAAGCGAAGGAGAGGATGGGGTTCGAGCTGCGACGCCCGTTCCCAACAACGAAATGGGTGGGCTATTCCACAGGCCTCCCGTTAGCGGGACGGAAGATGAAAGTGGGAACGAAACCGCCGCTTCTCGAAGTCATGACGGAGAAAGTGAGGAAAGGGAGAAAAGGCGTGAAAGGTTCATGCGAAAGCGACGTGGAACCGAGGACAGCCCGGAGAAGGAAAAGGGTGTGGCCGCAAAGCCCTCCTCGAAACGTGGGAGGGGCAGACCCCCTACCACTGGCCAATATGTTGGGTGGGCTAAGGCCAAACAGGAGCACTACGAAGCCTCGCTGAAGGCCCTGGAGGTCGAAGCCGAGAAACAAATATTTGAGACGTCGAAGAGGATTCCGCAGCTACGGTTACACCGGCTGTCGGAGTCCTCCTCGGACATAACAATGGTGGATAATGAGGAGGTCACAGGGGCGCGACTGGGAGCGGTGATTACTTCGAGCTTGGAGGCCATCACTAGCGTAGCCCAGAAGTCGAAGAACCTAAAGGGAACGTCAGTTGCGGCCCTGAAACAAGCGACTCTCGCAATCCAGGGGGCATGTGCCACCCTACTTAGTCGAACGAAGTCGGAGGAGACGAGGACCCTGGAAGCAGTGAACATACGCCTCTCTAGGGAACTCGAGGAAATGAGGAAGGAGTTGAAAGATTTGAAGCGCAGACTGGCTGATTCTCCACCGCAGACCGCTACCACAAATGATGAGCGGAATGTGGAAGAGTTGCTGCAGCGAGCGGTGCGCGAGGCGGTGTCTCTAGCGAGTGCACGTATGGACGCGAGGTTGGAGATGCTGGAGGCTCGTCTCCTGCCGGAGCCCCGCATGCGTCCCCCCCTCGCCGCGGACAAAAAGAGGAAGGATTTGGATGACACTCAGAGGGCCGGGGTGTCAATGGATTTGGAGAGGAATGCTGAGCCAGAGCCTGTGGTATCGACTCTGTCGCCCCCGCTCAATCCAGGTCCGGCTCAGAAGAAGAAAAAAGTTAAAAAGACTGCTGCAGCCGTGGAGGCGGCAGCCGCGAGGCGTGACGCTGCCCCAACTACGACAGCAGCAGATAACCCTGCCCAGAAATGGACAGATGTAGTTAAGAAAAAGGGGAAGGGACAAAAGAAGGGAGAAGAAAGGACACCACCTGGAAAGGAAAAGAAGAAGAAAGGGAACGCCAAGCTTCGCACTCCCAAGTCGTCGGCTGTCACCATCACGCTGCACCCGGAAGCTGAGAAGCGGGGCATCTCTTATCCGGACGTCCTCGCGAGGGCTAAGCAGCGTCTAGACTGGGCCGCGCTAGATATTCCGGCGGCCACCGGGGCTCGAATGTACGAGATCCCGGGGGCCGGCCGCGAGAAGGCCGAGTTATTGGCCACTAAATTGAAGGAGGTCATGGAGGAGGGGGATGTCCGCATCTCCATACCCCAGAAATGCGCCGAGCTACGCATCCAAGGTCTGGATGACACTGCTACCGCAGCGGAAATCGCGCAGGCCATCGCAATACCTGGTGGCTGCGCGGCCGGCGATATAAAGGTCGGCGTAATCTCGAGAGATCGCAAAGGTCGCGGCACGGCTTGGGTTAAGTGTCCGGTCGAAGCAGCGAAGAAGGTGACGGCGCCCAACACAAAGGTGTACGTGGGTTGGACGGTAGTGCGCGTGGTTCTCTTGTCTACGCGTCCCATGCGCTGCTACAAGTGCCATGAAACCGGACACACCCGAGCGACATGTCAGAACGCGGCCGATCGGGGCGAGCTCTGCTTCCGCTGCGGGCAACCAGGACACTCAGCCGCGCAGTGTCAAAATGCACCGCACTGTGCGTTGTGTGCGGCGAGTGGTAGACCAGCGGAGCACAGCGTCGGCAGCAAGATCTGCGGAAAACCGGCTTCGAAGAGGGGGAGCTTCGGACGGAGCAAAATGTCACAGAAGTCTGCCACACCAGCTACGGCGGACTCTGTGTCTAGCGAGGCCCCGATGGAAGCCTCATAACGGCTACACACCGATTCCTGCAGGGTAATCTGAACCACTGCGCCCAGGCGCAGGATCTATTGGTTCAGAAGATGGCGCAGTGGTCGATTGACATTGCGCTTGTGTCGGAACCGTACCGCGTGCTCCCCAGAAGTGATTGGGTTGGGGATATGGACTCCTCGGTCGTGCTGGTCTTTGGTCCCAAATTCGTACCTCCGTCCCCGAGGAACACGACCAAGGGCCAAGGGTTCGTAGTTGCTAAAACGGGGGCCCTCACATTAGTGGGGGTCTACTTCTCCCCCAACAGACCTCTAGCCGATTTTGAGGCCTTTTTGTTACGACTGACTCCTTTCGTGGGCGGAGCGTCCGGTCCTGTAATCGTCGCCGGAGACTTCAACGCAAAGTCAACACTCTGGGGCTCTCCGGCGACGGATGCAAGAGGTCGCGCAGTAGCGGATTGGTTGGCTTCAGCGGGACTCGTGGTGGTTAATCGCGGTGCCGTCGGTACCTGCGTCCGGCAACAGGGCGAGTCGGTCGTTGACTTGACGTTGGCGAGCTCCAACTTCGCACGTCGAATCAACGATTGGCGAGTCGCTGCAGATGTGGAGACCCTCTCGGACCACCGATATATCAGGTTCGACGTAGTTGCGCACGCGGTGGTCATGGGTCGTACAATGTCACCTGCTGGCGGTCCGAGGTGGTCCTTAAAACGGCTAGACAAGGACCTTCTTAAAGAGGCAGCGATTGTTGCGTCCTGTGCGCCTCTTCCCTCTGACGACGTAGAAGAGTGCGCTGAGTGGCTTAACGAGGCGTTGCGCAACATCTGCGACGCCTCTATGCCGCGCGCCGGGCCCTTTAAGCCTCGACGCCAAGCCTACTGGTGGCGGCCCGAAATGCGGCAACTGGAGCGGGAGTGTACAGCGGCCCGTCGCCGCTTCTCGCACTACAGGAGGAGGCGCAACAGACTGCCACAAGAGGAGGAGGCCATCTACAGCGCGTACCGTGCGGCGCGCCAGGCCCTTAGA
Source organism: Celastrina argiolus (assembly GCA_905187575.2). Classification (NCBI taxonomy): domain Eukaryota; kingdom Metazoa; phylum Arthropoda; class Insecta; order Lepidoptera; family Lycaenidae; genus Celastrina; species Celastrina argiolus. Next base: position 15,336 of record LR994600.1, on the reverse strand, counting down.
GAGGCCATTACAGAGGCGAAGGCTGAGGCTTGGAGGGAATGGCTGCAGACGTTGGACGAGGACCCGTGGGGCAAACCCTACAAGTGGGTGCGCCAGAAGCTGCGTCCAGCTGCCCCGCCAATCACCCAGTGTCTCCAACCGGAGCTCCGCCATAGGGTCGTCACCGCCCTCTTTCCATCTGAGGGTGTGTGGAATCCACACGTGACGGCTCACCGGGAGGAGACGCTCGAGATCATAGAGGAAGAAACGGTGCCGCCAGTAACATCTGCGGAGTTGGCGATGGCAGTCCACCGCATGGGTTTGAAGAATACGGCGCCCGGTCTGGACGGCATCCCGGGACGCGCTTGGGTGCTGTCAATGAAAGAGATGGAGTCGCGGGTGCTCACCGTATTGACAAACTGCTTGGTCCAGGGTAGAGTGCCCCGACGATGGAAGACCGGGAAGCTGGTGCTCCTGCGAAAGGCTGGGCGTCCGGAGGACCAACCGTCCGCGTACCGCCCCATCGTTTTGCTGGACGAGGTGTGTAAAATCCTCGAAAGGGTCCTCGTTGCGCGCCTCGTCAGGCACTTGGAAAGCGTCGGGCCGAACCTGAGCGACAACCAGTTTGGATTTCGCTCAGGCAGAGCAACGATAGGGGCGGTCGCTCGGCTGAGAGACATTGTGGAGGAGGAGGTGTCCCGGGGTGGGGTTGTTTTGGCTGTGTCTCTGGACATATCTAACGCTTTTAACTCCCTGCCCTGGGCAGCCATTAAAGACGGACTGACACATCACGGCGTTCCGAGATACATGCGCAACACGATAAGCAGCTATCTCTCGGAACGCTCCGTGCAATTTCCCATTCAAGAGGGCTGGGAGGAACAGGTAGTGGGCTGTGGTGTTCCACAGGGGTCGGCTCTCGGTCCAACGCTGTGGAACGTTGGATATGACCCCGTGCTCCGAGGTGCTAACCTTCGCGGCGCAGAGGTCATCTGCTACGCTGACGACACTCTGGTCGTCAGTCGTGGCAGGACCTACCGCGAAGCTGTTATACTGGCGACCGCTTCAGTCGCACTGGTGGTTCGCCGAATACGCGCGTTGGGCCTCAATGTAGCCCTCGAGAAGTCCGAGGCCCTATGTTTTCATGGGTCGAGGAACTCACCGCCGCCGGACTTGGCCGTGGTGGTCGGGGGAACCCGGATTAGCGTCGCGCCGTCTCTGACGTATCTGGGCCTGGTGCTGGATAGCAGGTGGTCCTTCAAGGAACACTTTCGTCGGCTCTCCGAGAAGATCCCGAGATCAGCGGGGGGCCTCGCGTCACTCCTCCCGAACCTTGGAGGACCGAGCATCGGGTGTCGTCGTCTGTACATGGGGGTGATCAGGTCGATGGTCATGTACGGCGCGCCGATCTGGGCTGACCGTCTCTCACCCCATAACCAGATGCTGTTGGGAAGATCCCAGAGGGTGATGGCGACGCGAGCAGTGCGCGGGTATCGCACCATCTCTAAGGATGCTGCGTGTCTGCTCGCGGGAAGCCTACCCTGGGACTTGGACGCACGAGTTCTCGCCGACGTATACTGGCGTTGCGCAACGGTCCGCGCAGAGGGCAGCAACCCACTACCGGACGCCGTACGTCGGTGGAGGAACTCGGCGGAAGAGAGGGCAACGGAGCTGTGGGCAAGGCGGCTTGAAGAGCCAACTGTAAGCGTGGCCCTGGTGACGGCGATCCGCCCCGTGTTCAGGGCGTGGATTAAGCGGAGACACGGCGCATTGTCCTTCCGCCTCACACAGATACTGACTGGGCATGGCTGCTTCGGCCGGTATCTGTGCGAGATAGCAGGAAGTGAGAATACCGCAGTATGTCACCACTGCGAGGAGGAACGGGACACTGCTGAACACACAGTGTCAGCCTGCCCGGCGTGGACGACGCAACGCGCGGCTCTTACAGCCGCCATCGGAGAGGACACAGCGCTCCCAGCACTCGTAAGTGCCATGCTGGAGAGCGAGGAGAAGTGGAGGGCGGTCGAGGTATTCGCCGATGAGGTAGTCTCGGCCAAAGAAGAGGCTGAACGAATGAGGGAGCGAGAGGCGCTCGACCTCCAGAGCGGAAGACGGCCAAGGCGTAGACGTCGGGCCAACCAAAATGACCCGTACGTCCCACCATAAACCGGGAACTCGGGGCGGCGGCTTGAGGAGCCGTCGCCCATTGCACTGAGTCCTCGAGAGAGTCGTGATGCGCACTATACTCCTGCGCATCGCGACACCAGCAGTCGGTAGGCCCATGCAAGCCCTTAGGGGCCTCTGTTCGGCCTGAGGGGCGCATAAAAAGCGCTCCCACAGAGACGGGCCTGCAGTCCCACAACACAGGCAACCGTCGGCAGAGTCGCGGAAGTCCCACGATGTCCCCATGGCTCCGCCAACGGCGGTACTGTAGCGGAGTATCGCCGAGTTTTAGTGGGTAGGGCTGCGTCCATTCACCATCTCTTCGGGCGCAGCGAGCCCCACATATCCGCGGGTGGAATCCTCAATCCCCCGCGGAATGCGGCAACAGCATTTCTCGGCGTTAAAAAAAAAAAAAAAAAAAAAAAAAAAAAAAAAAAAAAAAAAAAAAAAAAAAAAAAAAAAAGGTTAGGTTAGGTTAGGTTAGGTTAGGTTAGGTTAGGTTAGGTTAGGTTGGGGGCGATACCGGTTCCTCCACGTTGGTGTCCCTGGGCAACGTCTGGGTGCCCCACTTCGTGCCTTTTGCGGGTGAGGTGTCCAGACGGCTGAACGCCGGTCTTTGTCTATCTTTTCACCACCTTTTTATTAGACTTCTTCGTGTTTTATTATGTTTTATGTTATTCTATCTTTCACCACCTTTCTTCTCTGTCTTTCTCGTTTTGTTTTACTCTTCTGACGGTGAGCACACACGGTAAAAGCCCGCGACCCGGGGTGTCGGAGAGTTTGAGAAATGGATAAACGTAGCTTGAAAAATATTCCCCGGGAGGGTCCCGGCAGCAATGCCGGGGAATCCCTCCCCTCCGCTTCGGCGGAGGGCTGCCCCACGTATACGGGGGGGGCACAAACTGCGTGGAGGGAAGAGGTGGCCGCTTCGGCGGTGGTGAAGGAGAGTGGCGCGAGTACGCGCGCGAGTTCGGATCCGGCGCACCTAACCGCGTCGGGGGCGGATTTATTGACGGACGAGGACGTGGACTTTTCCGTCTCGCAGCCGAATGGGTTCGAGCGGATGGTCGCGTTGATGAAGAAGAAGAAGGCTCGAGGGGACGCTGACTTGCCGCGCGTGCTCCTCACGCGCGATGTGCGAATGTCGTCTCGAGCGAGTATCAAGGACAGGACAAGTGAGGACTGTCTCTCGGACTCCAGCGATGTGTCTTGCGCATCGATGGACTCCGAGAGCCTGCCCACAACACCGGATTTTCTGCGTCTTCGCAAAAGACGAAACACCGACTCCGACGACATGGCGCCGCCCTCATCAGGTGCGGTGCCCAAATCAAAGAAGGGACGTGGCCGGCCTCCAACAACCGGCCAATACGTCGGCTTGGCCAAGGCACAGGCCGAGCTCAATCAGGAGAGGGAAAAGGCCATTCGGCTCCAAGCGGAGGCCGAATTGGCCACCAATCTACTACGGACGACAAGGGAGGCTCGGGAGGCTCGGGAGGCTCGGGTGTTAGGCTCGGCTCCCCCTACCCAACATACTGAAGGAGAAAAATCGAACGCAGCACTCAGTGCCAGTATCGAGAAGTCGTTAGAGGCTATTGATAGGGTCGCTACGAAGTCCTCAAATCTGAAGGGGACATTCCAGCGGTTCCTCAAGGAGGCGGTCCTCAACATCCGCACGGCCGTTTCTGAGATGAGGGGCCGCTGTGAAACAGATGAGCTGCGGGCTTTGGAAAGCCAGAACGCGCGGCTCCAACAGCAGGTCGATGATCTTCGTCGTGAGCTGGAGGAGTTGCGGCGCCAGGCGACCAAGCCCGCCGCCCCACAAGAAGACTGGAAAAAGCTGTTGTCGGAGGTCTCGCGCTCCAATATCGAGACCTTCGGCAACATGCTGAATGCGCGGCTCGCAGGGCTGGAAGACCGGCTCTTGCCGGAGCCGAGAAGACGACCTCCGTTGGCGTCGGATAGTGTCGATGTCATCGATGACACACCGGCGCCAACAGCACCGGAAAGACGAAAGGCGCCGAAGCCTAAGAAGACGGCGGCGCCCACATACGCCGAAACAGCGGCTCCGATTGCGCCGGCCCCGCAAGAGGCCCGGCCTGCACCGGCCCCGACTAAGCCTAGAAGAAAGAAGCGGCCAACAATGGCCGCAAGAGAAGCGGCGCAAGGGGGGGCGAATCCGACGCCCTCCTCAGCTAAGGCCCCTTGGTCCACCGTTGGTTCTCGTAAGAACAGAAAGAAGAAGGAACCAAAGAAGAGGAAAGCGAGGCTCCGCCCTCCAACTACTGCGGCCGTCGCCCTCACCTTGGAGGCGGAGGCTGCAAAGAAGGGGGCGACCTACGCCCAACTGTTGAGAGAGGCTAGGCTGAGGATTGACCTGGGGGAGTTTGGAATCCCCAGGCTGTCGATCTCCAACAGCCAAACTGGTGGTCGCATCCTTACTATAGCGGGTGAGGGTGCACAGGAGAAGGCCGACGCTTTTGCAGCGCGGCTGCGGGAGGTGATCGGCCCCGAGTTGGTAAAGGTCAGTCGCCCGGTGAAGTGCGTGGAGATGCGGGTCACCGGGCTCGACGACGCAACGGAGGCCGCTGATGTTATTGAGGCGGTCGCTAAAGAAGGAGGTTGCCCGGCTACCAACATCCGGTCGGGCAAAGTTGTTGTGAGCCCCAGAGGCGATCGGTCGCTCTGGATGTATGTTCCGATGGCGGCCGCCAAAAAGCTTTTGAGCACGGGGCGGCTGCAAGTCGGCTGGGTCTCGGCAAAGGTGGTGCTGCTGGCCGCGAGGCCTAAGCGGTGCTACCGATGCCTTGACACCGGCCATTTGGCGGCGAGGTGCCAGTGCACGGTGGACCTCAGCAGGAATTGTTTCCGCTGTGGAAAGCCGGGGCACAAGGCGCCGGAATGTGTGTCTGCTCCGAGTTGCCCGGTCTGTGAGGCAGCGGGAAAAGATAAGGGGCACGCGCTGGGTGGTAGCGGCTGTATTACAGCAAAGCCGCCTCCCAGCACGAAACAGAAGAGGAAGGCTCCATCAAAGAAGGTGCGGCTTAAAAAGTCGCGCCCAGTTACCGGCAGGGACGTTCTGGCCGGACCTGCCGAAGAGGCCATGGAAGCCTAGGCCCGTGGGCGGCGATCGGGGGATCGACCGCTCACATGTGAGGGCCCCGAGTGTGAAGCTCCCTGGGTGCCCGGGGAGTCCTCGGTGAAGGCAGGCGGCGGCATTGTATCTGGCCGCCGCATTGAAGAGAGCCGGACGCGGCAGCGCTTGTGGGTCGCGGAAGAATGCGTTTAGTTCCCGTGGCCCGCAGTATGGCGCAGAAGGTGGCATGGAGGGGTTTTAGTCGGTAAACCTCGGCGCACTGTACACGCGCCGAGGGAGCCCGACATAACCCACCGCCTTCCCCCGGAGTCGGCGGGTATGCGTAACGCATTTCCCCTCCTCAAAAAAAAAAAAAAAAAAAAAAAAAAAAGGTTAGGTTAGGTTAGGTTAGGTTAGGTTGGGGGCGATACCGGTTGGGGGCGATACCGGTTCCTCCACGTTGGTGTCCCTGGGCAACGTCTGGGTGCCCCACTTCGTGCCTTTGCGGGTGAGGTGTCCAGACGGCTGAACGCCGGTCTTTGTCTATCTTTTCACCACCTTTTTATTAGACTTCTTCGTGTTTTATTATGTTTTATGTTTTTCTATCTTTCACCACCTTTCTTCTCTATCTTTCCTTTTTGTTTTTACTTCTGACGATGGTGAGCTGCACCGTAACTAGCCCGCGACTCGGGATGTCGGAGTTTGAAGAAATGGAGACACGTGAATTGAAAAATATTCCCCGGGTGGGTCCTGGCAGTAATGCTGGGGAATCCCACCCCTCCGCTTCGGCGGGGGGCTGCCCCACGTATACGGGGGGGGCACAAGACACGTTGAGGAAGGGAGAGGTGGCCGCTGTGGCGGTGGCAAAGGAGAGTGGCGCGACTGCGCGTGAAATTCCGAAACCGGCGCACCTAACCGCGTCGAGGGCGGATTTATTGACGGACGAGGACGTGGACTTTTCCGTCTCGCAGCCGAATGGGTTCGAGCGGATGGTCACGTTGATGAAGAAGAAGAAGGCTCGAGGCGATGCTGACTTGCCGCGCGTTTTGTTAACTCGCGATGTGCGCATATCGTCCTTGAGCCCAAGACATGGAAAAGACGCAAGTGAGGACTGTCTCTCGGACTCCAGCGATATATCGTGTGTATCGATGGACTCCGAGAGCCTGCCCACAACACCACCGGACTTTCTACGCCTTCGTAAAAGGCGAAACTCGGAATCGGACGACATGGCGCCGCCCTCAACAGGTGCGGTGCCCAAATCAAAGAAGGGACGTGGCCGGCCTCCAACAACCGGCCAATACGTCGGCTTGGCCAGAGCACAGGCCGAGCTTAATAAGGAAAAGGAGAGGGCCATTCGGCTTCAGGCCGAGGCTGAGTTGGCCCAGGACATGTCGCAGGCGGTAAGGGAAGCTCGGGCGTGTGGCTCGGCTCCCTCAGTCCTGACTCCCGGAGAGGACAAGACGAACGTGGCACTGTACGCCAGTGTGGAGAGGTCCCTGGAGGCGGTCATAATGGTTGCCACACGGTCCTCCAATCTGAAGGGGACGTTTCAGCGGCTTCTAAAAGAGGCGGTCGTCAATATCCGTACGGCCGTTTCCGATATGAGGGGCCGCTGTGAATCGGACGAGTTGCGGGCTTTGGAGAGTCAAAACGCGCGGCTCCAACAGCAGGTGGACGACCTACGTTGCCAGCTAGAGGAGTTGCGGCGCCAGGCGGCCAAGCCCGCGGCCCCACACGGAGAAGACATGAAGCAGCTGCTGTCGGAGGTCTCGCGCTCCAATATCGAGACCTTCGGCAATATGCTGAATGCGCGGCTCGCAGGGCTGGAGGACCGGCTCTTGCCGGAGCCAAGAAGAAGACCTCCGTTGGCGTCGGATAGTGTTGACATCATCAACGACACACCGGCGCCAGCGTTAGAAAAGAAGAAGGCACCGAAAAAGGCAACAAAGCCCACTTTCGCTGAAGCAGCGGCTCCGGTCGCGCCGGCCCCGCAAGAGGCCCGGTCAGCACCGCCGCCGCCGAAGGCCAGAAAGAAGAAGAGGCCATCAATGGCCGCCAGTGAAGCAGAACGACTGGGAGCGAACACAACGCCCCCCGAAGAGGCCCCGTGGAAGACTGTTGGTCCGCGGACGGCCAAGAAGAAGAAGAGTGCGGTCACAAAACCAAAGGCCGCACCGAAGAAGAAAGTGGCGAGGCTCCGCCCTCCAACTACTGCGGCCGTCGCCCTCACATTGGAGGCGGGGGCCGTAGCTAAGGGGGCGACCTACGCAAATCTGTTGCGGGAGGCGAGGCTGAGGATCGACCTGGGGGAACTCCAAATCCCCAGGCTGACGATCAGCAAAAGCCAAACCGGCGGTCGCATCCTCACGGTAGCGGGTGAGGGTGCCCAGGAGAAGGCGGACGTACTCGCGGCGCGTTTGCGCGAGGTGATCGAGCCAGATGTGGCGAGGGTCAGTCGCCCGGTGAGGTGCGCAGAGTTGCGGGTCACCGGGCTTGACGACGCGACCGAGGCGGCAGAAGTCGTCGAGGCGGTCGCCAGAGAAGGGAATTGCCCGGCCACCAATATCCGGTCGGGCAAAGTCGTAGTGGGACCCAGAGGTGATAGATCCCTCTGGCTCTATGTCCCCATGGCGGCCGCCAAGAAGCTTGTGGGCTCTGGGCGGTTGCAGGTCGGCTGGGTCGTGGCGAAGGTGGTGCTGCTGGCTGCGAGGCCTAAGCGGTGCTACAGATGCCTCGACACCGGCCACGTGGCGGCGCTGTGTAAGTGCCCGGTTGACCTCAGTCGGAACTGTTTCCGCTGTGGCAAGCCGGGGCACAAGGCGCCCGCCTGCGAGTCCGCTCCAAGCTGCCCGGTCTGCGAGGCCGCGGGCAAGGCGAAGGAGCACGTGCTGGGTGGTAGCGGCTGCATTACAGCGAAGCCGCCTCCCAGCACGAAATCGAAGAGAAAGGCTCCTTCCAAGAAAGCCCGGCACAAAAAGCCGGAGGCCACAAGCAGGGCGGTTCTGCCCGCCCCTGCAATGGAAGTGGAGGCCTAGACCCGTGGGCGGCGATCGGGGGATCGACCGCTCACTTGTGAGGGTCCCGAGAGAAAGGCTCCCTGGGTGCCCGGGGAGTCCTCGGTGAAGGCAGGCGGCGGCATTTTATCTGGCCGCCGCATCGTAGAGAGCCGGACGCGGCAGCGCTTGTGGGTCGCGGAAGAATGTAATAGTACCCGTGGCCCACAGTATGGCGCAGAAGGTGGCATGGAGGGGTTTTAGTCGGTAGACCTCGGCGCACTTTACACGCGCCGAGGGAGTCCGACATACCCCGCCACCTTCCCCCGGAGCTGGCGGGGATACGTAACGTATTTCCCCTCCCTAAAAAAAAAAAAAAAAAAGGGGGCGATACCGGTTCCTCCTCGTGGTGTCCCTGGGCAACGGCTGAGTGCCCCTCGTTGTGTCTTTTGCAGGGGGGGGCATTCAGACGGCTGAACGCCGGTCTATCTCTGTCTTTCTCATCTTTTTATAACTTTCTTCGTGTTTTATTATGTTTTGGTTCTCTGTCTTTTCACCACCTTTCTTCTCTATCTTTCCTGTTTTATTTACCTCTTGTTGACGGTGAGCACACACGTTAAAAGCCCGCGACCCGGGGTGTCGGTGATAAGTATGATGGCAGAACGTATTAGTCCAAATATTCTCCGGGTGGGTCCCGGCAGCAATGCTGGGGAATCCCACACTCCTGCTTCGGCGGGGGTCAGGCCCGTGTATACGGAGGGGCCAACTTCTACGTTGAGGGAAGAGGTGGTCGCTGTGGCGACGGTAAGAGAGGAAGGCGCGTTGGCGCAAGCAGGGGCGCAGCCGGTGCACCTAACCGCACCGGTAGCGGACTTGCTCACGGACGAGGACGTCGACTTCAGCGTGTCGCAGCCCAATGGGTTTGAGCGCATGCTGAAGTTAATGAAGAAGAAGAAGGCTCGAGGCGATGCTGACTTGCCGCGCGTTTTGTTAACGCGCGATGTGCGCATATCGTCCTTGAGCCCAAGACCTGGAAAAGACGCAAGTGAGGACTGTCTCTCGGACTCCAGCGATGTGTCGTGCGCATCGATGGACTCCGAGAGCCTGCCCACAACCCCACCGGATTTTCTTCGCATGCGAAAGCGGCGTAACACGGACTCAGACGACATGGCGCCGCCTTCTACTGGTGCGGTGCCAAAGACCAAGAAAGGACGTGGCCGGCCACCAACAACCGGCCAATACGTGGGCCTTGCGAAGGCGCAGGCGGAATTGAACGCCGAAAAGGAAAAGGCCATTCGGCTTCAAGCGGAGGCTGAATTGGCCACTAGTCTTATTCGGGCGGCAAGGGAGGATCGGGAGGCTCGGGTGTGTGGCCCGGCTCCCCCTACCCCACATTCTGGAGAAGATACGAACGCGGCACTCAGTGCTCGCGTTGAGAGGGCTTTGGAGTCGATATCATTAGTCGCTTTGAAGTCTTCAAATTTGAAGGGGACCTTCCAACGGTTTCTCAAGGAGGCGGTCGTCAACATCCGTACGGCCGTCGCCGAGATGAGGGGCCGTTGCGAATCAGACGAGCTGCGGGCTTTGGAGAGCCAGAACGCGCGGCTCCAACAACAGGTTGACGACCTACGCGGCCAGTTGGAGGAGTTGCGGCGCCAGGCGGCCAAGCCCGCCGCCCCACAGGAAGACATCAAGCTGCTGTTGTCGGAGGTCTCTCGTTCCAATATCGAGACCTTCGGCAACATGCTGAATGCGCGGCTCGCAGGCCTTGAAGATAGGCTCCTGCCTGAGCCCCGAAGGAGACCTCCGCTGGCGTCGGACAGTGTCAATGTCATCGTAGACACACCGGCGCCGGCGCCAGCACAGAAGACGAAAAAGGCGCCGAAGCCCAACAAGACAGCGGTGCCTACATACGCCAAAGTAGCGACACCGATTGCGCCGGCCTTAGAGGCTCCAGCTGCACCGGTGCCGCCGAAGGCCAGAAGAAAGAAGCGGCCAACAATGGCCGCAAGAGAAGCGGCGCAAGGAGGTGCGAACTCAACGCCCTCATCCGCCGAGGTCCCGCGAGAGAAACCGCGCAAGGCCGACCGGAGAAGACATGGGGCGGCTACAACGTCTAAAGTCGCCCCCAAGAAGAAGAAAGCGAGGCTCCGCCCTCCGTCTACTGCGGCCGTCGCCCTCACCTTGGAGGCGGAGGCTGTAAAGCAGGGGGCGACCTACGCCAACTTATTGCGGGAGGCACGGCTGAGGGTCGACCTGGGGGAATTCCAAATCCCCAGGTTGACGATATCCAAGAGCCAAACAGGAGGTCGCATCCTCACGATTGCTGGTGAGGGTGCTCACGAAAAGGCGGACGCATTTGCGGCGCGCCTACGAGAGGTGATTGGCCCGGAAGTGGCGAAGGTCGGTCGCCCGGTGAAGTGTGTGGAGTTGAGAGTCACCGGGCTGGACGACGCGACCGAGGCAGCTGAGGTTGTCGAGGCGGTCGCCAAAGAAGGAAATTGCCCGACCACCAATATCCGGTCGGGCAAAGTCGTAGTGGGACCCAGAGGTGACAGATCCCTCTGGCTCTATGTCCCCATGGCGGCCGCCAAGAAGCTTGTGGGCTCTGGGCGGTTGCAGGTCGGCTGGGTCGGGGCGAAGGTGGCGCTGCTGGCCGCGAGGCCTAAGCGGTGCTACAAGTGCCTCGACACCGGCCACGTGGCGGCGCAATGTAAGTGCGCGGTGGACCTCAGCCGGAATTGTTTCCGCTGTGGGAAGCCGGGGCACAAGGCGCCTGCCTGCGAGGCGGCACCCAACTGCCCGGTCTGCGAGGCCGCGGGCAAGGAAAAGGGGCACGTGCTGGGTAGTGGCGGCTGTATTACAGCGAAGCCGCCCCCCAGCACGAAATCGAAGCGTAAGGCTCCGTCCAAAAAGGCCCGGCATAAAAAGCCGAAGGCCACGGTCGCGGGGGCGGTTCAGCCAGCCCCAGCCATGGACGTTGAGGCCTAGACCCGTGGGCGGCGATCGGGGGATCGACCGCTCACTTGCAAGGGTCCCGAGAGAGAAGCTCCCTGGGTGCCCGGGGAGTCCTCGGTGAAGGCAGGTGGCGGCATTGTATCTGGCCGCCGCATCGAAGAGAGCCGGACGCGGCAGCGCTTGTGGGTCGCGGAAGAATGCGTTTAGTTCCCGTGGCCCGCAGTATGGCGCAGAAGGTGGCATGGAGGGGTTTTAGTCGGTAAACCTCGGCTCACTCTACACGCGCCGAGGGAGTCCGACATACCCCGCCGCCTTCCCCCGGAGTCGGTGGGGATACGTAAAGTATTTCCCCTCCTTAAAAAAAAAAAAAAAAAAGGTTAGGTTAGGTTGGGGGCGGTACCGGTTCCTCCACGTTGGTGTCCCTGGGCAACGGCTGGGTGCCTTTCGTCGCGTCTTTTGCGAGGGGAGGTACTCAGACGGCTGAACGCCGGTCTTTCCTATTTTCTCATCTTTTTATAACTTTCTTCTGTTTTTGTTTTGTTTATTTACTCTATCCTTTCAACATCTTTTCTACGCTATCTTTCTCGTTTTGTTTACTTCTTCCGACGGTGAGCACACACATTAAAAGCCCGCGACCCGGGGTGTCGAAGTTTGAACGATGGCAGAACGTAATAGCTTAAATAATCTCCGGGTGGGTCCCGGCAGCAATGCCGGGGAATCCCACACTTCCGCTTCGGCGGGAGTCAGGCCCGTGTATACGGAGGGGCCAACTACTACGTTGAGGGAAGAGGCGGCCGCTTCGGCGGTGGTGAAGGAGAGTGGCGCGAGTACGCGCGAAAGTTCGAAACCGGCGCACCTAACCGCGTCGGGGGCGGATTTATTGACGGACGAGGACGTGGACTTTTCCGTCTCGCAGCCGAATGGGTTCGAGCGGATGGTCGCGTTGATGAAGAAGAAGAAGGCTCGAGGCGATGCTGACTTGCCGCGCGTTTTGTTAGCGCGCGATGTGCGCATATCGTCCTTGAGCCCAAGACATGGAAAAGACGCAAGTGAGGACTGTTTCTCGGACTCCAGCGATATGTCGTGCGTATCGCTGGACTCCGAGGAGCTGCCCACAAACCCACCGGATTTTCTTCGCCTGCGAAAGCGGCGTAACACCGATTCCGATGACATGGCGCCACCCTCATCAGGTGCGGTGCCCAAAACTAAGAAGGGACGTGGTCGGCCTCCAACAACCGGCCAGTACGTCGGCTTGGCCAAAGCACAGGCCGAGCTTAATAAGGAGAAGGAGAGGGCCATTCGATTGGAAGCTGAAGCCGATCTGGCTACTCAATTGATACGGGCGGCAAGGGAGGCGCGAGAGTCTAGCTCGGCTCCCCCCGTCTCTACTATCACCGGAGAGGACACAAACGCGGCACTCAGTGCCCGCGTTGAGAGGGCTTTGGAGTCGATCTCGTTGGTCGCTTCAAAGTCTTCAAATTTGAAGGGGACCTTCCAGCGGTTCCTCAAGGACGCGGTCGTCAACATCCGCACGGCCGTCGCCGAGATGAGGGGCCGCTGCGAGTCGGATGAGCTGCGGGCTTTGGAGAGCCAGAACGCGCGGCTCCAACAACAGGTCGACGACCTACGCGGCCAGTTGGAGGAGTTGCGGCGCCAGGCGACCAAGCCCGCCGCCCCACAGGAAGACTGGAAGAAGCTGTTGTCGGAGGTCTCGCGCTCCAATATCGAGACCTTCGGCAACATGCTGAATGCGCGGCTCGCAGGGCTGGAAGACCGGCTCCTGCCCGAGCCTCGAAGACGACCTCCGTTGGCGTCGGACAGTGTCAACCCTATCAACGACACGGTTAGGTTAGGTTAGGTTAGGTTAGGTTAGGTTAGGTTAGGTTAGGTTAGGTTAGGTTAGGTTAGGTTAGGTTAGGTTAGGTTAGGTTAGGTTAGGTTAGGTTAGGTTAGGTTAGGTTAGGTTAGGTTAGGTTAGGTTAGGTTAGGTTAGGTTAGGTTAGGTTAGGTTAGGTTAGGTTAGGTTAGGTTAGGTTAGGTTAGGTTAGGTTAGGTTAGGTTAGGTTAGGTTAGGTTAGGTTAGGTTAGGTTAGGTTAGGTTAGGTTAGGTTAGGTTAGGTTAGGTTAGGTTAGGTTAGGTTAGGTTAGGTTAGGTTAGGTTAGGTTAGGTTAGGTTAGGTTAGGTTAGGTTAGGTTAGGTTAGGTTAGGTTAGGTTAGGTTAGGTTAGGTTAGGTTAGGTTAGGTTAGGTTAGGTTAGGTTAGGTTAGGTTAGGTTAGGTTAGGTTAGGTTAGGTTAGGTTAGGTTAGGTTAGGTTAGGTTAGGTTAGGTTAGGTTAGGTTAGGTTAGGTTAGGTTAGGTTAGGTTAGGTTAGGTTAGGTTAGGTTAGGTTAGGTTAGGTTAGGTTAGGTTAGGTTAGGTTAGGTTAGGTTGGGCAGGAGGGACACAAATCGTCCTTTTGTACGGCCAAGCCCAATTGTGCTGTGTGTTCGGCGGCAGGACGGAACTCCAGCCACACAGTCGGCGGAAAAGGTTGTGCCCCCCCAAAGAGGGGCAGAAACAGACGAGCTAAGTCTCGAGCGGCGGGTCGGCCACAAGGTCAACAGGTAGAAGCAATGGAGACCAACAATGGATAGACGCCCATCTCAATTTCTACAGGCGAATCTGAACCACTGCGCTGCCGCCCAGGACTTGTTCTTCCAGGCGTTGGTTCAGTGGCAGATAGATTGTGCGATAGTGTCAGAGCCATATTATGTTCCAGCCCGCAACACCTGGGTTGGAGACCTGCTCGGCACTGTAGCTATTTATAGTTGTGACACAGGCCCACCGCTTCTACTGCGGGAGAGAGGCCAGGGATTTGTGGCGGCTGATTGGGGGGAGTACACAGTCTTTGGGGTGTACTTCTCTCCCAATAAGACCTTCGCCGAATTCGAGGATTTCCTGGGTGAGCTGCAGGCGGCAGCTTTAAGAGCGGCCCCAAGGCCCGTTCTTGTCGCCGGCGATTTTAACGCCAAGCACTTAGCCTGGGGCTCGCGTGTGACCGACATTCGGGGCGATGCCGTGCTGGAGTGGGCCCTCATGACCGGTCTCTCGATTTTAAACCGCGGGAACGCACCTACATGCGTTCGGCCGCAGGGGAGCTCGATTGTTGATCTCTCCTTCGCCAGTCCCGCGGTTGGAGAGCTGGTACAGGACTGGAGGGTGGAGGAGGTAGAGACACTGTCGGATCACCAGTACATTCGGTTCAGTGTCTCCCCCTCGAGGGTAACTCAGGCGGTCCCGCGATCTTCGACGAGTGCTCCAGAATTCCCGCGCTGGGCACTCACGAGGATGGATAAGGAGGCGCTCGATGAGGCGGTGGAAGTAGAAGCCTGGACTCCAAGGCCCACAGCACCAGTAGCTGTTAATGAAGAGGCGCTCTGGTTTAGGGAGGCTCTCACTAGGGTTTGCGACGCTTCTATGCCTCGCGTTAAAAGACGCCCCTCTAAGCGGCAGGTGTACTGGTGGTCGGAGGTGATCGCGGAGCTCCGGCACCAGTGCGTCAGAGCACGCAGGCCATTCCAACGGCAGCGGGCGCGAAGAGTCCGAAACGAAACCCTGGAGAGACAGCTCGGGGAGGAATATAAGGCGGCGAAGAACGCGCTGCGTGTGGCGATCATGCTTGCCAAAGATACTGCCAGGGAGGAAATGCTGGAGGACTTAAATCGGGACCCTTGGGGTCGCCCGTATCGCGTAGTGCGGAACAAGATCGGCCGCGGTCCTCCAGCATTGGAGACACTGCCTTCAGAACAGCTGCCACGGATTGTGTCGGCGCTGTTCCCGTCGTCGGAGGATTCGGAGCCGCTCGAGGAAATTGGACCGTTATCCGTTGAGGAGGTGCCTCCTGTCACGGATGGAGAGATCGATGCAGCCATCTCCAGGCTAAGCGAACGAAAGACTGCACCGGGCCCGGACGGAATTCCCGGCCGAGTCTGGGTAAAGTCCATGGGGCCACTCAAAGACAGGTTGCGGGACCTGTTCAGTGAGTGTCTCGCGCAAGCTGAGTTCCCTGAGTGCTGGAAGGAGGGAAGATTGGTTCTGCTGAGGAAAGACGGCCGGCCTGCTGACTCGCCTTCGGCCTATAGGCCAATCGTCTTGCTGGACGAAGCCGGGAAGCTGCTGGAGAGGGTGATCG